>PVJX010002583.1:19656-125747 GCA_004027295.1 Dolichotis patagonum | reverse complement strand
TTTTGTACCGGGGATCGAACTCACAACCTCGTGCTTGCCAGGCAGGCGCTTAAGCCACTGAGCTAAATCCCTGGCCCCAAAACTACAGTATTAAAAAACAATGTGATACTGGTATAAAGACAGGTATATAGGCCAATAGAATAGAGTAGAAAACCTAGAAATAAACCCTTGTATATATAGTCAAATGACTTTTTTGACAAGGATGATAAGACAGTTAAATGGGAAAAGGACAAGCTTTTCATCAAATGGTGTTTAGAAAACCAAATATCCACTTTCCAAAGAATGAAGCTGGACTTTCAACATATACGTGAAGCAGACACCTAACCTACCTTAAAAGCTGAAAGTACACAACGTTTGGAAGAAAACACAGAGGAAACTTCTTGACATTGAATTTGGTAACAATTTCTTGGGTATGACATCAAAATCATAGGCAACAAAACTAATAGATAAATTAGACTATACTAAAGAAATTTTGTGCATCAAAAGGCATAGTAAACAGTATAAAAGAAATCTATAGTATAGGAGAGAATATTTGCAAGTTGTATTCTGATAAAAGGTTAATATTCAGAATATATAAAAGCTCCTGCAGCAGAACTCCAAAAATCCACAAAACCTAATTTAAAAAATTAAAAATTGGCAGAAGACTTGAATAGATATTTCTATGAAATAAACTAAAAATAGACAATAAGCACATGAAAAGAAGCTCATGGTCACTAATCATTAGGGTAATGATGTTCATATCAGCTCATAGTCAGAGGTCAAAATTAAAAACAAAACAAACACAAGTGCTATCCAGGATGTGGAGAAACTGGAAACTTGTGCATGAAGGTGGGAGTGTGAACTGGTATGTCTGCTATAGAAAACGATATGGACGTTCCTCAAAAATTTTTTAACAAATACAATTATCTCGCAATTCTACTTCTGGGTATATAACCAAAAGAATTGAAATCAGCGTCTGAAAATGATTTGTATACCCATGTTCGTAGCAGCATTATTCATAGTAGCTAAAATGTGAAAGTTGCCCAAACGTCCATGAATCGATCACAGATAAACAAATACAATGTAGATATGCAACAGAATTGTTATCCAGCTTTAAAATTAAGGGAAATTTTGACAAATGCACCATGTAGGTGAGTCTGGAGGACACTTTGCCAAGGGGAATTAGCTAGTTGCAAAAAGACAAGTACTGCACAAGTCTACTTGTATAAGGTACCTACCTAGATGGGTCAGATTTGCGTAAACAGAAAGTAGAATAGTGGTTGCTGGGGACTAGGAGGAGGGAGAAACAGGAAGAAAATAAAACCTCGGAGTTTGAGTAACATCCTGTGAGTGTTCTGCAAGATGAGCAAATATTTCTAATAAATTCTAACTTGGTGAATGAGTGATGTCTTGCAATATGAGTAGCACATGAAGCTGAATGTCACATGATCACAACTGAGCCACTGCCCTGCCCTGCTTGGGATTGTAGATGATCACTCAGCAGCAACAGGTTATCGAGGAGCTCTGGTCTGCAGAGGAGAAGGAGAAAAAGATGGAAGAATCCTTCATGGCAAACAAAATTAGGGAGATGTGCAAAATGTGGCAAACAATGCAAAATTTTGTAGAAAAGCTCCACTTGAATACGGTGGCTGTGAGCAGTGAATCCATTTAACAACAGTGCAATGTCACATTTCTGTGAAATTCTGTAAAGGAGGTAGAAGCAAGTGTCATTGGGCAGGACCCTTGAGCCAGGAGATAGCAGTGATTCCCTTAGAGACAGGGAAAGTCGTCCCACACATTAATCCTCCTCTGTCTTTTGTCCCTTACATCAGTCAAGAAGGTGCTCAAAGGTAAATGCAGATTTACTTAATTTGCTTTATTATTTGGTATTATATTACAGTTGTAATTATTTTTGCATAGATATATTTGGGCTGTGGAGCAAATCATCTAAGTTTCCATTATTTTTTAATGTGGAAATTTGCTCTGATTATACAAATGCTTTGGCTTACAAGTATGTTTCTGGAATGAATTGTACCTGTAAACCAAGGTTTGGGGACAGAGCTTGTTTTAGTCAGCTTCCTTGTCATGGGGACACAATATCCCACTCCCATAAATTGAAGGAATAGAGGTCTGAGTAAAGTTTCAAGGGATTCCATCCACGGTTGGCCAGTTCGCAGGGTGAAGCACCATGGTGGAAGGGAGTGGCAGCGTGAAGACGTTCAGGTCATAGCAGCTGGGATGCAGAGCAGGAGGACAGTGGCAAAAAGAAAAAGGGGCAGGGGTCCAGATGTAGTGCCCGAGGTCATATATCCATGATCCAGCCAGACACATCTGTAAAGTGTGCTTTACTAATCTGCAAGGGATCTCTTAATCTAATCAAGTGGACACATCAGGATTAATGGTGACAAAATTTTACCTTCACATGAGAACAAGAAGTCTGCAGATTAGTCTCACACCTATGTGAATGTATTTAACACCCCAGAACTGTGTACTTGCAGAGGGTTAGAATGGCAAATTTTGTCACACGTAGTTTGCTGCAACCGAAATAAAAATGAAAAATAAACCACAATAGCAATGTGTAAAAAAAGAACTACAACAAAATACAATGCTTCCATATTGGAAGTAATCAAAAAGTTCCTTGCATATTTCAGGGAACGAAATTAAAAATTGTGTTTTGGGGAATAGTCGCTCATATTGCTCACACAGTTACTCAGATTATTGATACAGCTTCGGTGGAGAACAGTTTGGCAACATTTACCAAACTCAAGAATACTCGAAAAATAAAAATATCCTGCAGACATGAGAAAGGACGTGGTCAAGGATATGCTTTGCAGTGAGTTTAATAGCACGCCCCGGAAACGATGCAAGCAATATCGCAGCCTGTCGGCAGAGACTGGCCCAAGCAACACTGCACACCTTGTAAGGGCTTCTCTGGAGCTGTGAAGAGAGCAAGGAAGGCTTGCGTGTGCCCTGTGTGATATATACCTCAAGCCCAGCAAGGCAGGTTGTTGAATAAAGCATAAAGCACACACCGCGCATGCTGGTGCGATGATGCTTTACCTGTGGTGGCTTACACACACAGCCACGGGTTCTCTGCCACTTCTCCTTAGGAGGTACACGCCATCCCTCACCCATGAAACCAGGCAGAGGACCATTGTCATCTCAGTCACTGAGACTCTCTGGGGTTCTGAAACAAGGTCACCAAGCCATGCAGCCCCTGCCCAGCTCACTGCTGCGTTGCTTGTGGATGCCTGACACCCCCACTTTGTGAGGAAGCCCAAAACTGATCACGGTCGCAGCCAAGCACGCCACTGCGGTCACCATAGCACAGGATCCAGACATAGCAGGAGGAAACCCCTGTGTCCTGTCCCCAGACCCCGGAGTCTTTTCAGTTGAGATCCATCCCAGACATGGCTGGAGCAGAGGCAAACCGTCTATCTAGAGCTCTGACAAACTCCTCACACGCCATCTGAGTGTTATGGCTCCTTTTAGTTGCAGTGACAAGACACCTGAGATAAACAGCTCGCAGGAGAAAGCATCTTGTTGGCTCACAGTTCGGAGGTTTCAGTCCCTGGTCCCTCGGCCCTTTGGGGCCTGTGGTGAGGCCCCCTGGTGTGATGGAAGCGCATGGTCTCCAGGAAGCAAAGAGAGAAGAGCAAGGGTCGGGTCCCAATATCACCTTCCAAAGCACCCCCCAGAGACCGGGCTTCTTTCCATCAGGCCCCGCCCCGTCAACAGCACCACAGCTTGGCAACCAAGCTTTCAACAGACTTCCGAACCGCAGCAGGCCTCACGCAGGTGGCTATTTTCTGCCTCTAGGTTGGAGTGCTTTGTCACCCAGTGATAGGAGGGCAAGAACTCGTGTCTGAAGGCTTTTAAACACGGATGGACCGTCTGTACAGAGGCTTGCAGGACGCGTCAGAGTGGTTACGTGGGGGTGGGAGCATGAGGAGGAGCAGAGGCCTCCCTCCTACTGTGTACCCTTTGATACCTCTTAAAATAGATGCTCCTTTCACACAAAAAGAAATAAAAGGCATAGACACAGGAAAGGGAGAGATGAAACTGTTCTTGCTAGCAGATAGCATAGATAGATTTCTCTGTAGATAACCAAGAGAGTTATGGGGCAAATGATTAGTAAGAGAATCCAGCACACTGGCCAGACCATACCAGTAACAAGCTAACCCAGGCCTCTCCTGGGTCCCAGAGATGACCAAACTGAAAGGGCCACCACAGCTGCACTCCACCACCACGACCCACTATTGGTGGTTTATTTCCCCAAACGGCTGCAGCTTAAAAAATTAAACTCTCCAGAAAAGCCAACCGGAAACCCTGGATATTTCAGCCTCAGCATCTTTCTCTGTCACAGAGGGAGTAAGAGGGAGCAGATGAGAAAGGTTCAGCCCAGGTTGGGCAGGAGGGAAGGGCTAAAGGAGGGCAGGGCCAAGGGGTGACCCCGGTTCTCCCTGAGCCTCCTTCAGCCCTGCAGAGTGAATGTCTTAGGATCTGTACGCAGGTCAGAGGAGCAGTGACAGGCCCAAGGTCCTGGTCCCCATGAAGGAGAAGGCAGAGGTTTAATAATAACCAAGGGCATGTGGCCTCATTTGCAGGCCTCACAGGACCCAGCGCTGTGGCAGTGGCAAGTGAGGTTGGGGCCACTCTTCTTCCAGGCCGCTGTGTTCCTAGTGGTGGGAGTGTGGGAGCGCTCCAGGGGACTGGGCCTGCAGAACAGGATGACTGAGCACAGGGCAAAGTCCCAGGGACAGGAGAGTTAATGCCTAAGCCAGAACTTCCCAACCTTTCGTACCCCCAGGGCTAGTGGGGAGCAGCCTGAGGAAGAAGCTGGCAGGGAGAAAGCAGCGCAGAGCCGGGTCCCACGCTGGGCTGCGCTGCTTGACGTGCCCAGGGGCCTGCCCAGGAGCCCGCCCGCCTCCAACATCCTGTCGTCAGCCTCCAAGACCACGTGTGGCCGTTTCTGTCAGCACTCAGCAGCAAGCATGTTCAAGGGCGAGTCTGCTCTGTGGGTGCTGTGCCCGATAGCTCAGCTGCCTGCTGGGTGCTGGGTGCTGGGTGCAGCAGGGGCCTGTGACGCACATCCTGGGTCTGCCCAGGAGCCTGGCAGAGGGGGCTGCTGAGTCAGACTGACGAGATGCATCTTGCACGGGCCAGGGCATCACCATGCAGGCACCCAGCGCCTGTGCCCCTGTCCTGAGGTCGGTCACACGAGATGGATGGCTCCCCGGAAAGTGACATGGAGTGCTCCACGGGCATGGTCCCAGGATCTGTGTGGGGCAGCACCATGGACCCAAATGAAGAAAGTGCTTGTCACAGAGGCCAGAAGGAAGGAAGGCATCAGCAAGTGAGACGAGCACCGGCCTGGTCACAGCTGCTGTCCTAGTCCTCACTGTAGGGCCACTTACAGAGGGACTCATGGTGCTACGGCTGTAGGATGGCTGCTTGGGGGCACCCACTTCCTTTGCACAGTCAGTCTTGCCCAGAACTTCTGAGTGGTCCTTTTCTTCTCTAGCAGCCCCACAGTGGGCCAGACTGAGGCCACTAAGTTGCTTGTTGTGACTTCGTGCTTCACTGTCTGGTTAATGTGTGTGACTTCTTTTGAGGCCATGGAGCTTACCCTGTGGGCCTGGTTGCCAGCAGGGACCTCTGAACTGCCTGGGTAAGCACCTCTGCTGGGTGCATCCCCTCGCTGCCAGGTGCCAGGCCACCTCACTGTTCCTGGGCAGCTCCCGCCTCAAGGCTGCAGAGCTCTACCCTGAAGGAGCAAGGTGTTTGGTCCTTGCGTGGAGGGGCTGGTGCCTCCTCAGCCTGCCCCCTGTCTTTCTGGAAGGAGAATGGCTTCTGTCTAAGGCAGCAGGAGAAAATGATGAGTGTGTCAGGGATTTTAAACACTAATGGGACAGCTGTGACCATCACTACAGGCTTTCACTCCAATGAGGCCTGGCTGCTGTGCTGTGACCCATGCAGCTTCTGAGGTTCTTGGGATGAAGGACTGCGAGAGAATGAGAAAATAAAGACGAGATGAAAGCTGGGGTCAGGGGGAGCCCTTACTCTCCTGATGGGAGAGAAGGAACTGCTCAACCACTGTAGCACATTTATTTATACACTCAGGAGGAGGCTGTCAGGTTCAACCCTGCTGCCTAGCACCTTGTCTGCCTGGCCGGCCTGGGCCCGTGCCTTCTGGGAGCTGGAACAGCTTGTGTATGTGGCTTGTTTTGGGCTCTCTGTGTGTTCAGGGCTGGCCTTGCTTTAGCTCCACACATGTGATCAACCTCCAGCTTCAGCAGCTCCCGACACTGATGACCTTGGCATCCCAGGACACGTAGGCCTGAGGCCCTCAGCGGTGGCCAACACCGATGTCCCAGCTTCTGGACTAGGAGAGGCCCCAGGCTGTCCCTGGCTCATCTGGGGAGTTACAGAGTCACACCCCTGCCTTCAGGAGAGATCTCTTCTGGGTCCTCTGCCTCGTGCTCTCCGTCTTGCCTGTTTTCTGCTGCTGTAATGGAATGTCGCAGACTGGGCGATTTACTTCAGGGCTCTGAAGGGAAGCCCGAGGGCCTTGGGTCAGGGCCTTCGTGCTGTGTCGGAGCGTGGCAAGGCCCCACGTGGACAGAGACTTACAGCTTTGGAGACTTCTGGTCTCTCTTGTGCTCACAAATCCATGAATGTCACCATGGGGGCCCTCCCCCGAGACCTCCTGTGGTCCCGATTGCCTCCTGAACACCTCACTTTCTCATAACATCATTATTCGTTTGGAGATTAAGTTTCCAACATGTGAACTCTTGGGGAGCACATTCAAACCATAACACCCCATCCACTCAGACCGCTGCATTCCTCCTCGTGCTCCAGACCACTTGTTCTGTGCTGGGATGTGCGACGCCACTCCGCCCGGTGTGGGCTTCTCCCCCATCCATCCTCTCCTGGGCGAGTGGGCACTGAGTTATGGTGCTTCCCTGAGCCTTGCTGTTGCTCTGTCTGTCCCATCTTGGGTGTACAGCTGGGTCTGCAGATGTCCACTTCCCTCATGGCCACTTTAGGCCTTGTCTATCCCTCTTACCCCCACCCCAATCACCCTTCATGTACGTCCTTGCCATCGTCAGGTGGTCGAGCCTTTGGAGCCCACGTGGCAATGCTTTGCATGGTCCATTAACACGCACAAGTCTTCTCTGGTGGCCACCGTTTGCTACTGGCCAGGCACTTGCCCACCTGCTCTCATCCCATCCGAATCAAAATCTGCACTTTTCTGACCCAGGCTCCAACACTGAGCACGTGCCTTGGGAGGAATCACTGAACAACAGTGAATTACTCTGTGTGCTGGGGACTGGAGTGCCTGGGCTTCAGAGAAAGAGGATGAATAGCTGGGCTGGCTTGTTGGGACAGACATCCTGGAGCACCGTCAGGGCATGGTTAGCTGGCTGACAGGATGCAGGGGCATTTTCCTTAGATAACTCCCTGGCAAGGCATCTGAGATCCAAAGAGCCCTTCCATTCTTCTATCTATCCACCCACCTCTCCATGCATCCTTCCACCCTTGCACTTTCTTACCCACCCACCCAGCTACCTGTCCATCCATGCACGAAGCAATTCAGCCAAGTGCAGAGTCCTAAAGTCCTTTGCCTGCAGAGCCGCGTGGGCACCATGAATGAGTGGAGTGACCAGGGGAGGGCGCTGAGGGGCCTTTGATGCTGGTCTTTGATGTTGGAGGTGCTGCAAGGAGTGGTGGGGACTGAGGCACACTGGGGAGAGGAGTATGCATGGGCCACCAGTGGGTCACCAGTGGGCCACCCCACTTCACTAATAACCGCCTTGAGGAAATGTAGGCCCAGCTGGACTTAATGTCTTGATTTTTCTAGAGAATCCAAAAATAGGAGTTTTTATGTAAATTCTCCTGATTGTTAAATGTTGACAGCTCATACAATTTAAAGCATTGGGCAGGCGGCAGTTGTGTGAATTCAACAAAGTGTGTATGTACACAGGCTGACGTCAGCTCAGGGCCACCAGTGTGCTGTCTCTGGCCTGGGATCCAAAAGATAATTTTGGAGTTCTATCTGGAGCCCACTCTGGCCCTGGCTGCCTGAGAGAAGTCACCATGGCCCTCTGTGTTCTGCTTTGTGGGGTGGGGCTGGGGTGCCTACACACAGGCCTGGCCTGAGGCCTGGAGCCTGTGCCTGGACGTGGTGGCTGCTGTTATTTTTGTTTTCAGCAGCAAGCCCTGACCCTGGGCCTGGCCTGGTGGTGGGTGTGGACTCTGCGGGCCGGGAAACCAGGGCCTCACAGTTAGCCTGCAGCTTCCTCTTCCCCTCCATCCCGCCTCTCATCTTCCCTGGCTGCTTCCCCTGAAAGTAAAAAGGAGAAAAGGAAATTTTAAAAAGCAGAACAACGCTTTTTTTAAAAGCAGAAAGACGCACGAATGTGTGTTTTTAGGTCCCATGTGAAGTTGAAGCCGAAGGCCCCAGAGACACCAGCAGAGTAAAAGCAGTGGTCTTCGTGGGGATGGGGCCTGGGATCCGGCCCCACTCTCGGAAGCCTCCCCTCCTCCCAGTGCCTGCTCAGGGGACTTGGGCTGGGGAGCCCCTGCTGCGGGACCAGGGGCAGGGGCTGGGTGCCCCCGAGCTGGGCACGGTCCAGGCCGGAGTCCACCCCTGCTCTCCTGCTCATGTGTGCCCGTGCGAGCATAGACACTTGGTCCTCCCAGCCTCCACGTGCTCTCTGGCTACTGGGGTGGCTCCACCACTGCACGTTTCCCTCTTCAGAAACAGTGAGAAACGTGAGGGAGGGAGAGCCATGAGACATGTTTTCTGACCCTTTGGGCTCCGTGCCGTCAGCAGCCGTATCTGGTCACCGTTGTGCACGGAGGGCCCCTGTAGAGGTCCATTCCCAATGCTGTGTGATCTTGATCAGTTTCTTTTGATCCTGCCTGCTAAGAAGGGACAATAATTTATCCTACAGAATTGTGTGAGGAATCCAAATCTAACCTGGCGCTACCAATTCCCTGAGGCCAAGGACAGGGTCTTATTCATATGTGGGCCCTTAGAGCCAGCTTCTTCATCAGGACTCAGTAACTGTCTGTTGAGTTAAGCTGTTGGTGAGTGGTGAATGTGTAAACTAAGAAAACTGTTTGCCATAAGCAGAAAAGCCAAGTTGTAGGAGTCTAGTCCTATAACGGGAGTCTACCAATCAGGTAACTGATTCCAGCAATGTTTCAGTGCCTCAGGCTATCAGTGCAGCCTTACATGTAAGTCTCATAAGCTTTTGTTCTTGCTTGGCTCATTACAAAAATGCTGCTGGGGCTCCAGCCATTTTTTGTGTTTAAGGCAGCTAAGAGGATAAGACAGTGTGTCTTGGTTACTTTTCTCTCACTGCTGAGACAAAATGCCAGACACCCAAAATTAAAGAGGAAAAGGATTTAGTTCACAGTTTGTGGAGGTTTCAGGGCATAGTCAGTCAGCTGGTTCCAAGTCAGAGTGGCTCACGGCAGAGTGCAACAGTTCATGGTGATGGAAAACAGCAAAAGCAACAAGAAGGGGAGGAGAGCAAGAGAAGACTCAGCCCCTTATATTGTATGCAGGCCGGTGAGTGTAGCCCTCACGCCCACAAGCCCAGCATGGAACCATGAATCAATCAGAAATCCAAGAAGCCTGCCCCCATGACCACATGAGGCTTTGAGGGGGGACATCCAGACACCACAACATGGTGCTAGCTGCAGTTTCCCTTTAGTTAGAAAAGTAGAAGCTCTTCCAAGTCCAAAAGATTTTCACTTAAGTTGCATTTCCTAGAGCCGGGTCACATGTCCCCTCCATGGCAGGGGAGGCTGATAACCTAAGTACTTAGTTTTCTCACCCTCTTCAGTGGTGACGGCAAGGACCAGGAGGAAATCTAGGCTAGTTTAGCCAGCTGCAGTTTGCCCCAGCTCATGTTCCTCCGGCCCTTAGCTTTCTGAAGGACCTGTGGGACAAAGGCATGTTGTGAGCTTCTCCAGAGTGTGCCGGGCACAAAGGACGAGAAGAGTCAAGCACAGAGTTTGAGGCAGCAGCAGGAAGCCTGTATGATGTCCCTGGTCCCTGCCCACCTCCACACCCTGGCTTTTAGTCTCCATCTCCTTCCTCAAGGAGGTGGGCTGGGGTCCAGCTTCGGGGAATCCTATGAGGAGGCCAGAGAAGAAGAAGGCTGGAAGGCCAGGTGTCGGGGGACCGTGTGTCTGTGTCTCTGCATACAGAGCTCCAGTGTGTAAGTGACAGGAACCCAAGGTGACACCAACCTCCGCCCAGGTCAACCCGGACCTAAGTGGGTGCCAACCCTGCAGCTCCTCTGGTGTGGGAGCCCGGCTCCCAAGGCCTTCGAAGGGTCCTGCTGCCCTGGCTGGGCCTCACTGTGGGAGGGGAGGCCGGGGCCAAGGCCCCGCTTCCTGACGTGCAGCGATGGGATGTCTGCGTTGGGCTGCTTCCGCCTGCCTTTCTAGAAATACGCCTGCTGTTACCAGCCCCGGTGGCGGGGAGAGCAGGGCAGCTGCTCAATATCGAGGTTCTCTGTGTTTTCTACCCCGTCCAAAATGGGCTACCCAGAAATTGAAAGGATGAGAAGACGTGTATGAAAGAAAACACTGACATTACACATTCTTACACACCACTGAGCTTTGGGTCCCTGGCAGTTACCTGTGAACCTCAGGTCTGCTCTACGGCAGCATCTCTCATCTCTTAAAGGGAAGAACTTACAAACAAATAAACCCCTTAAGTTGGTTTTATCAGAGCTAAAGCTCTTACCCCACTTTGAAACCAAAAACAAATTTAGAAATAATAGATAGAACACTACAAAATAATAAAATGCAAAATAACAGTATTCACAAGGAGAAGAATGTTCAGTATGACCTGAAGGCCCAGTTTTTGTTTTTTGTTTTTGTCTGTGTTCAGCCAGACTTCTAGGGACAAAAGAACTGCAAATAAGTGTTCTATTTCCCCTAATAGCTTGGCTCTTTGAGGAGTATCGGTGTGATAATTTTGAGACTAGTCGGTGCATGTTGGAGAGGAAAGTAAGTAAAGACTAGCTAACCCAAGATTTTCCTTTAAGGGAAGAGATAGAAATATAAAATAGAAAAATTAAAAAGGGGGAGACTATAATATTAAATTTGAGTGTTTTTGAAAAACGTGGATTTCCCAGCTCCGAGCGCTGAAGAGAGCCAGGGCCAGTCCTGTCTCCGTGAGCAGCAAGCTCGGGCTCATCTTCTGGTCTCTGCACACCGTGTCCACCAGAAGAGATCAGACCCCAGAGAGACCCCAGAGAGAGAGCCGTTCCAGGACGCAGCAGTACAAGGTGAGTGTCTCCCTGCCTCAGGCTGCTACACCAAACCGCCACAGACAGGCAGCTTTAAACTGACACGCATTTACTTCTCACGCTTCTGGAGGCTTGAAATCCAGGATCAAGGCTCTCCAGTGCCCAGTGAGAGCCTGTTTCCTGGTTTGCAGATGGCTTACCTTATAAATAAAACATTACCGATGACAGATTCAGAAGATACTAATGTTAAATGTTTAGGTTTATATACAGCATGAATATAGATGCAGAAATTCTTAACAAAACATAGGCAAATGGAAGTCTGCAAAATATAAAAATAATTGTGCATTATGACCAAGCAAGATATAATGCTGGTTTGACATTTGAAAAACAGTCATTTGCATCCATAATATTAACAGGACTCAGACGGACAAAAGTACATCAGTTTAAAGGTCTTAGTTGACCATCTTTGTGGTTCTGGAAGGGGACAGTGCTTCATTCCATCCAGGAGAATCATGAGTGTTCAGATGAACAAGCAGAAGAAGTTTCTCTATAGACGGAGAAAGGCTGAAGGACTCAGAAACAGAGAGAAGACTGGATGATTTCAAAGTTATTTTCCTGGTAAGGTAGGGACAAGGTGACAAGTGATTAGTGAAAAATAAGTGATTAGTTAACATTAGGCTACTTTGGGCTACTCTTGGTAAGGACTAAGGGAATAAAGCAGAGGGAATGCCGACACCATCCTGACTGGTCTGTCTAGACGCCTGGCCAGCTCTCACTCTCTGGCTTCTCCAGGGTCAGATAAGAACTTCGCTTGGGTTTGGCGACACGGAGCTTTAGTGTAAGTGACTGCATTTCAATTCTGGGCCTGGCCTTTTGGGACACTGGGGACAAGGCCAGGATGTCCACCCCTGCTACTGCCATTCAACATAGTGCTAGAGTTCTAGTCAGGGTGGTAAATCAAGAAAAGGAAATTTAATCCCTATCAAAACCCCCCAAGAAAGTCTGTGGATAAAAGCCAGATTGTCCTAAGATTTATGTGGAAAGGCAGAGGAACTGGAATAGTGTTTCGTTTTAAACCTTGTGCTTCTGACACCATTGAGGGCCCTGAGACAACCCATCCACATAGCTCAGATCCCACACGGTAAAGGGCACGACCCCCAGCAAAACTGCTCCCACTTTAGACATCTTGGACAAGTGTAGCCCTGGGACACCTGCACTTCTGGTAAACTACAAGTGCAGGCTGCTCCCACAAACTCCTTAGGGTCCCTGAATCACTAGCACGACCACAGAACTCAGGAAAGCACCATCCTTGTGAAGAGACCTCTGAAGAGAGGTGTGGGAGGGTCTTGAGGCAGAGCTCCTGAGGCCCCACCCTGAGGAGCTAGGGTCCCTTCTTCCTGGCACAACCACGCATTCTTGCACCAGGAAGCCCCGTGCAGTTGCAGTGTCCAGAATTTTAATGCAGGATTCATCAGGTATTGAAACCCTAATATTGAATATTGTAATCCAAATACTGTATATTGTAATCCGAATATTATAATCCTTTTTCCAGTTCATCTTGTAATCTGGAAAGTTAAATTTGTAATCTCATGGAAACATTATTGGAATTCCAGTGAGTTAGTTCCAATCTACCACCTCCAATGTAACCCACAGCGAGAGTGAAGATGGTAAGACGTACTCAAAGTTATGGGCAGCCACAGGGTCCTAAGCCAGGTCCAAGGAGGACATATGCAAAAGCCCTGATCCAGGGGTTTGTTACCTTGTGAAGAAGGGAGCCTCTCAAGGATAAGTGACAGTGAGGATGGTAGGAAAGAGCTGTCTAGTCAGGTGAGGAGAAAAGCATCTTCACACTATGCAGGGAGAACGATACGCAGCAGGACATCTGCATAACTCAATTAGGGTAGCAGTTGAATGATTGTAGGAGGCTGTTGCTTCAGTTTCTGATATGTAAACTTTTGTGCCCTGGGAAGTCATAGTGTCTTTCCTTGAGGTTCATACCCAGCTGACATGCCTGGAGTTGAGTGGCTCTGCCATCCTGCTGTGCTCAATCTTTTACGGGAACCACTGTGCGAGGTAACAGGAAACTGTCAGGCTGGCCTCTGGGATTACACGTCAGTACCTCAGCAGGCCTTATTTGTACCACTTAGAGCCAATTGAAGGGAGCAGGAAATAGCATAGCCTGGTCCGTACACATCAGTATATGGAAGTGACACTTAATTTAACTAATATTGTAGCAGTTGTTCTGCATTCAAGGAGCGGTGCCCAGGTAATCCTCTACAATCAGGGAGGTGTGACTGAGTTGCTCACCCCCTGGCTCCTCCTCCAGCCACAAAGGTTGGAGGTCGGGTGACAGTCACGTGGCTGAAACCCCCAGTTGCATGTCTGTCTGGTGGCTGGTCCTTCCCTGAACTACCCACTTCATCTTTAGCATACAGTCACATGGCACCCAAGGTTAAAAAAGAACAAAGAAGAAAAGGAAGAACAGCAACAACAGAGGTTGCCATTAGGGATAGATTTAGTCACTCTATAAAGAAATAGGATAAAGAAAACTTGCTTGCTTGTTTTCTTGCTTTCTTTGTGGATAGAAGTTGTACCAAATAATGAGGTTTGTGATGCTTATGATATATTTTGATTATTTTCAACCTATCACCACCTTCCCCATCACTAGACTACCTTCTAGTTTCCTATCCTTTCTTCTTTGCTTTTGTATTTATTTTTACTTACTTATTTTTAGATTTCTTATGTAAGATGCAAATTTTGACTTTCTGAGTTATTGCTTAGCATAGTGGTCTCTAATTCCATCCATTTTCCTGCAAATAACATAATTTTTTCTTCTTTATGGTTGAATAATACTCATATCACTTTTTTCTCTACCCATTTATCTGTTGATGGGCAGCTAGGCTACCTCCCCAGCTCAGCTACTGTGACTTACACAGTTATAATCATGAGGACGTGTGTATCACTGTGACATGCTGTCTTTCTCTCCTTGGGAAACGTAGCAAGGAGTGCTACAGCTGGGCCAAATGTATAACAAATCTTAGCCTTTTGAGGATGCCTGTACTGATTTCCACAGTGCGGTACTAGTTTACATCCTCCTAACAATGTAGGAGGGTTCCTTTCCCTGCATCCTCACCAGCATTCATGTTTGCTATGTGCTTGATGACAGCTATTCTGATAGAGTGAGACGGACTCTCAGTGTGGTTTTGATTTGCATTTCCCTATTGGCTAAAGATGTTGAATATTTTTCATATACTTATTGGCCATTTGTACTTCTTTTGAGAATTCTCTTTTCAATTTGTTTGTTCATTATTATTTTTTAAAATATATTCTAGATATTAGCCCTCTACTGAAAGCACAGCTACCAAAATTTTTCTTCCATGTTGTAGGCTATCTCTTCACTCTGTTGATTGTTTCCTTTACTGTACAGGAACTTTACAATTCCTTTATACCTGGATGATTCTCCCTGAAAGAAGAGCAATTGTCTATATTTTGGCTAAACCTGGCCCTATTTCCATGTATTGATATGTGCAAAGTTGGTTAAGTTTTGTTTTTATCCCCTCAACTGACTTGCAGCAATGCAAATGAGACTAGCTGAGGTGCTGATGTGTCATCTTTAAAGCAATGTGACAGATCAGTGCACAAATCTCTCACATAAAATGACATAGTATTTGCATATAATTTCCATACATCTTTTCCATATATTAAATCATTCTTAGTTTGCTTATAATACCTGATACAATATAACTGCTATGTAAATAGTCATCATATTGTATTGCTTAGGGAGTAATGACAAGAAAAATGTTTGTACATGTTCAGTATGGACACAGTTGTCTTTCAATCTGCAGTTGGGTGATTCTACAGATGTGTAATCTGTGAATACAGAGGGCTAATTGTACATATCCATCATACGTGTCAAATTCCTGACTTCATATGATACTGGAGTTATGCAAGATGTTACCCCTGGAGGCTTGGGAAATGGCACATGAGCTCTTGATCCTCCCTTCCATTTTCTATGAATTTGTCATTATTTCAAACTAACAGAGAAAGAAAAGAATGAAGGCAAAACAAAGGCTTCTTTTCCTTTCCTCAAAAAAATATTACGATAGGGTGTGTGGACCTCCTTGTGTGTCTGGTTGTCATGAAGATACATTGATGTCACCCACAGCACTTGCCCTGGAGGAGCTCCACATAGCTAGAGGGGAGAGCAGTGTGGCTTTCTTTCCTCTGCCTTGTTCCCGCTCTCTGCCACTTCTCCATCATCCAGCACTGCATCTAGCATCACTGGCCACCAGGGTGGGGGCAGACTGGCCTGGTGGGCCCCTCTCCTCAGGAGACACAAATAGTAATAAGGTGGAGTTAGAGCTGGGAGAGCCCACGTCAAGCGCTGGCCCAACTGGATGGCAGGAGTCTTGAACTGGGCCTAGACAGATGAACGAGACAGAGACAGAAAGAGTCACTGGGGCGCTGCCAGCAGGGGGAGGCTAGTGGAAAGGGTAGGCGCTCAATGGACCTGGGAGTGTAGCGGCAAGGCAGAGGCAGGTGGTTGCTGGGGACATGGAGGATTGGGTACTAATCTAAGGTGTCTGTACTCTTAAAAATAGTCTCCATGGAGGAAGTGAAGAGCAAGACAATCACTTGAAGGTTTTAGCAAAGTTGCCCCTGGGCAATGGAGAGGTTGGGCTGGGGAAGATCAGGGTCTAAGGAGAGGGCAACACAGAAGAGACACAGGAGGCCTGTGATGGGCAGGCCACAGGTGTGGGAAGACAGCTCAGGAAGGCAGTCGTGAGCACGCAGCTAAGGGGGCTTGTGCGCACCATGCAGCTGCAATGATTAGCGCCTTGCAGAGCACCCGTGGGAGCTAAGGTTCTCTAGCCAGGCCTCCTCTAAGATTCCCTGGAATGCAGCCCTTTCTGTGCTGCCAAACTGTCCCTATCTGTCCCTGAGACAGGGCGGGTCTGCCTTGTAGTCTTGGGGTTGCAGGGCCAAGAGCCTATTCACTGCTTGGAATGCCTTAGTTACTGCAGATGGCCTGCTCGAGGCTGTCTTCTGGAAAGACAAAGACATGAAGTGGTGCCAGGGACCTCTCTAGGCTAGGCAGGTGCAGGTGCAGATGCTGCTGCAGCCTTAGGAAAAGGCCCTGCACCAGGCACCTGCTTTGTACCATGGGGTTAATATCTGGACATCTGTTAAAGCCTGTGTCCCTTGCACAGCGCTCCCGGTGTCAAGTGCTGGCAACAGGCAGCAGCTGATGCTTCTGCTTTCATCTAGAATGAGGAATTCATCACCTTGCAGGCTAGGGCTCCCTGTGGGCAGGGTGCTCTCTTTTGTGGACGTCCCCTGTGACAAGGTTCTTCCTGGCTCACTTGGTGCTCTTTGGATACTGACTGGGAGCTGGTATTTCCTGGGAGGAGAAGTCACTGGAAACAGTACTTGTTCTGCACTTATAGAAGGCTGATGCTGGGCCTCATCACCCTGCAAAAAACAGCTTCACAGCTGGGCACGATGGCACAACACCCTGGGAGGCTGATGAAGGAGAATAGTGAGTTTGAGCCCAGTGTAGGCAACTTAGCAAGACCCTGCCTATAAATAAATCAATAAGCCAGGGATTTAGCTCAGTGATATAAGTGCCTGTGTGGCGAGTGCGAGATCGTGAGCTTTGTCCCTGGTACAGAGAGAAAGAAAGAAAGAAAGAAAGAAAGAAAGAAAGAAAGAAAGAAAGAAAGAAAGAAAGAAGCTAGGGACATAGCTCAGTGTGAGGGCCCTGGGTACCAAAACAATCACCATCAGTACCCAAAACAATGAAAAACCACTTTATCTTCAAATTTACAGTAGATTCTATGCAAACTATACAGATGATTCCTGTCTGTCCACCAGCCTGAGCTTCCCGCCAAGGTTGAGTGTCCTGAAGCCCGAGCCACGAAGGATGAAGAATGGAACAGGACTGTGACAAGGTCAAGTGAGTGATACAAGAGAAAAGGGAAGGTCCCCTGAGCACACTGTGATACGGGGAACAGACTGGAGGCAAACAGTAGGACCAGAGCTTTGTAAGAAAAGGGGGCAAGGGGCCAGAAGTGACTGTGAAGCAGGGCTTGAAAGAGAAGCCAAGTACTCCACGCACCGCCAGGGCTGCGAGTGGAGATGCGCGTCTTTTGAATCATTTTTTATTTAAGGCATCATTGTTGTATTTGAGGGGCAGAACCCATTGAATTGGACATTGTCAGATGTTTACTTAGAATGAACAAAAACGATTATTATCCTCAGTGTTCTCCTCTGTAAAATATAAAGATGCAAAAAACATGATTTCACTGTGAGAGTGACGCTGGCCACCTGCGCTTTGGTGAATGTCCATCTCTGTCTGCTGGCCACACCCGGTGCCCTAGGTCCAGCTAGGCTGAGCTCAGCCATGCCCTCTGTGCTTCCATCAGGTCCCAGGGTCCTGTTGACTTGAGGAGCAGCACAGCCCAGCAGGGTGAGTGAGACATGGCCAATGGCTTATTCAGTTCTGGGTCTCACCCAAGCCTACTACAGAGAGACAGGAAGTGACAAGGACACACGTACAAGGACACACATATGTGAAAAGACAGCCAAGAAGGTGACTTTGGACAAATGCACTTGTCCACCATGAGACCTTGATACAGGGAATGAAATTCCCGCCCTACCACAAGTCCAGCATGAGTTTGTGTTCTCTAAAATTGAAAAATGTATTTTAGGAACAACAGAGATTAAGAGCAGAAATATTTATTGAGAGAAAGAAAGCTTCTCTCTGAGAGACAGACTGAAGGGGTCCTGAGTGTGTTGCCACAGACTCTGTCATTCCCAGGGGCTTTTATAGAGTAAAATCATGAGGTGAGATGGGTCCAAAGTGGGGAAAGATAGGAACTCGCAAGGCAGATGGACACGAGATGGGACAGAGCTATGGTCAACCAGTAAGTTTAATTGTTCAGGTAAAATTGACCAAATAGGGACGAATGGGGAAGCAAGTCACATAGCAAGCCAGCATTCCTTATGGATCAGTGACTCTTCCTGTAGGGCATTGGGATGGTGACTCCTGGCTTCTCAAGGTGATCCATACCTAATCCCTAATGTTTATATTTAGGGTGTGCTTGCATTTGTTTTGTCTTCTGTCCCGAGATCTGGCCTACGGCAAGAGGTGTGTGTCTCCTCCAAGGTCACAAGACATCTGGTCCTCTGTGCCGGCTTCTTTGCAGGCCCAGCCCTATGTGACAGCCTGTAATGTTTCTAACCAACTCTGCTGCCGGTAACAACCCCATCTCCAGGAAGCTCACCATGCTTCACCCTCCACCCTTTCAGAACTGACCCTCCCGAACCTTGGGTGGACTAAATCTACAACCAGCTATGGGAGCACCGTGAGTATGTATTTGCTGAGTGTCTGATCTGTGCCCGGCAGCCTCAAGGAGGGTACTAGGGTCAGAGCTCAGAAAACCCTGTCCCTTCTCCAGGAGCGAGGGGTCAAGGCTGTCGGTCTCAAACAGCACCCCGTCTACTCAAGTGCAGCCAACATCTTGTATAGACTGGTCAGCTCTCAACTTAAGCCTGAAGGGAAAGTGTGTTTCTCCCCAAATGAGGGTGCCCTCCTTCTCCAACTCTGGTCATCACGAGGCAGGGCGGAGCACAGCAGACGTCCCCTCATTACCTATTAGGTAAAGAGCTAGGTCCTGGAGCGCCTTCCCTTACCATGACAGAATGTCTTTTTGGTGTTTGTGGATGTTAAGTGTTTGAAAAGGCCAGCACAGGATGGGGGTGGGGTGGGGGATATGGCAGAGATCACTTGCCCTACCTGAGTTACATGGGTCAAAGAAAGCTCTCTGGAGGAGACGACACCTATGCTACATCCTTAAGGGTGACGAGGGTTGCTAAGTGGCTGGGCAAAGAACAGAGGGAAAGTAAGTGGGTAAGTGGGACATATATGGGTCAGCTGGACACATATGTAGCTGCCAGTTACTGACCCAGGACTGTTTTACCACCCTGCAGCATGCTGATCTCTGAAATAACAAGTTTCATGCAGAAGAAAGTTTACTAACAAAGCAGCCAAAGATGGCAGTGTCGAGTCTCAAACTGGCCTCCATGAAAGTAGGATTTGGGCGAATGTGTGGGCTGAGGTGTGGGGAAAAATGACTGTGGCTTAGAAGTAATCAGTGATCTACCTGCACAATCAAACTTCAGCGTCATGACCTATGAACCCCAGGGGAAATCCACACTTCTAAGATCGGTGATTTTAAAATCAGCTATAAGCAAGTAATTAAGAGTAAAGGAATAGGTCAATTCAAGGGTGTGTTACATTTTGGATCTTAAAGGTACCCTGAAAGCAACGTGTTGATGGCTTGGCCCCTTGCCTGTGGTGCTCTTGGGAGCTGGTGGAACCTTAAGGGACGGTGCTTGGTGGAAGGAGGTTAGTTCAGTGGGGTGTGCCTGTGGAGGAGGTATTTGGACTCCACTCTTCCCTCTCACTTTTTGTTCCAAGCTTCCATAAGGTGAGCAGCTTGCTCCACCACTGCTGATTGTCAACACTATGTGCTGCTTTGACGCAGGCAAAAAGTGACATTGCTGACCAGCCATGGACTGGAACCTCCAAAACCACGAGTCAGAGGAAACTTTCACCCTCTAGGCTGGGTTCCTTTTAAATATTTTCTCACAGTGGTGGAAATGTGGTTGGAGCAGGATTTATGTTCCTTCCTCACCTCGTGTCTTTAGGAAGGACACCCTCTGGTGTATAGGGCCTGTCTATGCGAGGCTGCGATGGACATGTGGGTTTTGGAGCCAGGGAGCTCCTCTCTACCCAGGTGTTTATTTGCAGCCACCAGATCACTCGGGTGAAACAGTCATCCTGCTTGCAATTCGATTGCAGATATATACAATGAACTTGGTGGAAGGGGTAGCAGAAACAGAAAAAGAAAAAAATTCATTATGAGCAAAGCAGGAGGAATTTGGTAGAGAGAGGGCAGAGTGGTTGTGGGTGGAATTCCAATTGCTCTACATTCTCACCAACACTTGGGGCTGCTGGTCTTTTTAATCTGAAATGTTTTTGTGAGTATATAGTACTGGTTTCTATTTGCCTTTTCTGAAGACTAAGAAAGTTGAGCCTCTTTTCAGGTACTTATTAACCATTCATATATCTGCTGTGGGGAAGGATTTCTTTAAATTATTTGTTTTTTTAAAAATGGGCTTGTTGCCTTCTTACTATTGAGTTACATAATAATTCCTTATGCATTTTGCATACAGTCCTTTGTTAGATGTTTGTATTATGAATAGTGTTAGCTCAGTGGATCTCCCCTTGATTTTCACAGTGATGTTTGGGGAGGGCAGGTTGCAGTATTGCTGGGTATGAATGTGCATGCCTATAACCCCAGCAGTGGGAAGGCTAAGGGGGGAGGACTGCTGTGAGCTTGAGGCCAGCCTGGGCTACATAATGAGTTCAAGACCAGCCCGAGCTATGTAGCAAGACCCTGTTGTCTCCCCCCAATTTTTTTTTTGATGTCTCATTTATCAAACTTTGTTTGTGTTTTTTTGAGACACAGTCTCATGCAGTTCAGTCTTGTATCTGCACTTGCTCTAGTAAGCCATTTTCAGGGGTAGGTAATACAGAGACAATTCAAGTTGAGTTTTAGGGAGCATTTTTGGAGGCTCAAATCTTACCCCTATAGGAACCAAGCAGTGATTTATTGAAACAGATTTACTGAAGCAGGCAAAGTGCTATTTGCTTTCCTGCACCTCTATTTACCCATCTGTAACGCTGGCAAAGGTCAGCCTACTGTGTCTAACTGGTACTGGTAACGTGGGTCGCATAAGAGACTGACTAAGAGACTGGATGTCATGATAATAGTTACCATTTACAGAAGTCGATCAGCCCAGGGCCAGGAGCTGCTTAGCTTACCGCTAATCCTCAACAACTGCTTGGCTTGGTGAGTACCGCTGCTTCATTTAAAGGGAGCAGAGAGTGACTGGCCCAGCGCCACATGACTGATGCTGATGGATCCAGAGTCTCCTAGCCTAAGCCCAAACTGTTGTTGTTTTTCTCTTTTTAATCTACTACCCTTTAGCCACACCTTTTAGAAGTAAGATACCAGGCTTTGGCTTTGGCAATGCTCCCTAGACAATTTACCGTAACTATCTTTGTAGAATCTTCCCTGCCCCAAATGGCTTACTAAACAAAGTGTCACTCAGAGATCAGCAAAGATTTCAAGACGTGCAGGGAAAACAAGCAAGCTGTCATCCTGAGACACTTCTTTGTGCTCTTGAAGACTTTAATCGCTGGTGGCAAAAGTAAAAAACTAGTTTACTGATGGCCAGAAGCCTTGTTAATGTGCTGGAGCTAGTTGGTGGCCTGGTAACTGGCCCATTCTGCAGGCTCCCCCGACAGGGCTGGTAACATTGGACCCAAACATCTGGGTCAGTAGGTTTGGAAGCCTCAGAGTGGGGGGTGAGGAAGAAGTCTTTTCTGAGGGTTCTCTGGAAGGCTGCCCTCCCTTCTCTGCCTGGATTACCCCAAGGGACCTGGACAGGCCATGCAAAGAGGTACAGATGTCAATGTATAGCAACATCCTGAACATATAACAAACTGCATGTTCTTAGCCTCTTACTGGAGCTCCTTCTTAACTCCTACACTCATAACCTAACATTAGGCAACTTTCTATCACCAGAACAAAATACCTGAGAAAATCAACTGAAAGGAGAAGAGGTTTGTTTGGTTCATGGTTTTAGTCCATGGTCAATTAGATCGTGGCCATGAAGAGCATCATGGTGGAAAAGTATGGTAGAGAAGAAGCTCATCTCATGGTGACAGGAAGCAGAGTGTGGGGAAAGAGAGGGAGGGAGACAGACAGAGACAGAGATGGAGATGAGTTTTTATAAAACCTGTTAAGCAATGAGTCCACAAATGGATGAATCCATTCATGAGATTAGAGCCCTCGTGACCCAAATATCTCCCAAAACTCTATGTCTGAACATGGCTGTCTGTATCAGGGCCCAAGACTCTTAACACATGAGCCTTGGGAGAAACATTTAAGATCCAAACTCACAGTGTCAGGTTCTCATGTGTCTCCATTTGCCCACAGTGGTCCTGGCTTATATCTTCCCAGGTGTAATTATTATTCATTATTTTTTTTTCCAATTCACTCAAAACTGTCCCCCTTTGGACCCTCCCTAGCAGTGCAGATGGGCCATGTGGAGGCATTCAGAGAGACTAACCTGGAGATACCTGTAGAATTAGGAAAGCACTGGAGTTATCACCCAAAAGAACATTATTATGATGACACATAATACTCATGTCTCTTTTGATTACAAGTGATGTCAAATTGAATTTAGCAAAAAAAATGTAGTGGCTTGTGTAACTGGATAGTTGGAGGTGACAGTGGGCAGGATTCAAGCATGACTGGATCAAGTTCTCACCCCAAGTCCTTCATTCTATCTTTCTGTCTCCATCTCTCCACGCTTGTTGACCTCCATTTCTAGATGGTGCACGTGGTGCATAAGCTGGGCCCCTGTAGCTTTAGACTTCCATCCTCCCGACTTTGCAAGTCTAGTGGCATGAGGAACTTCAGGTCTTACAAGCATACAGTAGCCCAGAGAAGACACTTACTGGCTTTGCTTGGGTCATGTACTCATCCCTTGAGCCCAGGAGCAGGGGACAAGGCTTCATCAAACTATACTGAAAGAGTTGTGCCCTGGAAAGCTGTGGTGGGAGGCAGGAGCAAGGGGCGGGACCAAACTGTAGTCACCTTTCCCAGTGGCGTGAAAATACCCCCACTCAATAACCTATGCATTACCTGTCCCCGCCCTAAGCACCACCCCGGTCAGAGGTTATATGAGTACCCTAACCTGCACGTGCGGGTTAGAGAAGGCCAGGCTGTCTGTGGTTGTGGACTTCTCTCCACGTCCTTGGGAATAAAGGTCTCTCTTTATCTCATATTTTGCTGTTTCATTGTGCCAAAAATTCTAACATATACCATCATAACCCATTTTCTGTTGCTGTTACTGAGTCCCTGGTGCTTAGTAATTTACAATGAAAAGAAGTTCTGTAAGCTAAAAGTCTAAGATTGGGCAGCCTCTTTGGCTTAGCCTCTGGTGAAGGCCTTCAGGCTCCATTATAGCATGGCAGAGAAGTGGAAACAGAAACAGCCACATGTGGAAAGGGCGAGCATATGGAGTGGCCTTGCTTTATAACCATCTGCTCTCATGAGAACTAACCTGGTCCTGTGAGAACTACACTAACCCCTTGTGGATCTACCATTTCTGAAACCCTGTTTTGGTCACCAAACTTCCAGCACATAATCTTTTGGGGCATACTCAAACTATATGCAAACTGTAGCTTATTCACAAGGGAGGCTTGCCAAAGACAGCAGGACAATTAGCAAGGAAAAACAAATTTATAATATATACTGTCTAATATATTTAATTCTCATTTACAGAGTTGCTTCAACTATTCCAAGGGCTTGATAGATATATGTTGTTCATTACTTCCACAGTAATCTAAAGAGGATAATTTCTCCCCAGGTTACAGATGAGATCTGAACAGTGTTGTAGTCAAGGGCTGCAAGTAGAACAATTACATGTAAGACACATAATTTATAGTACTACCTATAATGGTCACCCGAGGAGTCAAATACAAAGAAAGTGTAGGAAATCTGTCCACAACACTAAAGACCTGGAATATCCAGTGGAGGGCCTGGATTCCATGGTGATAACTTGCATGAGTCCAGCTGAAAACCAAGAGCCCATGACAATGACTCATGCAAGTCTGTTTCACGAATCTGTGCTGGGAAGGCCCAAAGGTCAATGGTGGAAGCTAGAAAGTCTATGCCAGCAGGGTGAAGGCTCTGTGCCAGCAGGCTGAGTGCTCTGTACTCATGCAATTTAAGAGTGGTGGCATTTTACACCAGAGACAGTTAAAGATCAAGAAACAATGCTCAAAATAAGAATCAAGGTTCCTCTGAGAAAAGTACCACAGCCATCCTCAGTGACACTGAGATCCTGAGCTCTTCTGACAATGAGAACAGCCAGGTTCACATCAGGGAGGCCAGTGTGACAAGCTTCTCTTGGAGACTGAACAGCACACGTCTATTTCATGGACCTGCACTGGGAAGGTCCCAAGGTCAGTGGTGGAAGCTAGAAAGTCTATGCCAGCAGGTGACAGATCTGTGCCAAGATCAGGCTGAGAGTTCTGTACTACAGTCAAAAAGTGACACTCAAAGTAAGGGTCAGGGCTCCCCTGAAAAGTACCAGAGTCATCCTCAGCAACAATGAGGTCCTGAGCTCCTCCAATGATGAGAACAGCCAAGTTCATGTCAGGAAGCCAGTGTGACAAGCTTCTCCTGGAGATTAAACAGCACATGTCTTCCCCTCTAGAGCCAGGAAGTGATGCTCACAGTAAAGCTTTCCAAAGTGAATCTCAACCATTCTTAGCAACAAGGTCCCAAGTTCCTCTGATGATAATAGCCGAGTTCGTATCAGGGGAGCCAGCATGTCAAGCTCCTCCAGGAGAACCAACAATGCCAAACATCAATATTTAGGAGAACCCATATGCTACTGTTCCGCCCCAGGTCTCCTTTGATTCTGGCAACAGTCTTCAAGTGGGCCATCTACACTCAGCACCACGCTGATTCAGCCCAGCTGGTGTTTAAGTTGACTACCAGTTACCAATTCACTATAAACCAGTTATGCAACATATCCAAGGAAGGGAAAGTGTCAAATAAGAGAGCTGACTTGTGATCTCAGGTCTGTCTGTGCTTTCCACAATATCGTGGAATTTAAGAGTGGTGGCATTTTATACCAGAGAGAGTTAAAGATCATTTGAGTCAGGGATCCCTTCTTGGATATCGTATCACACTTACAACGTGGTTCTGCTTGTAGGTTCTCTTGGATCTTGGGCAAGGGGTGAAGCTTGCTGTCCCAGGAAAGAGATACAAACCTGGTTTATCCTAGAGCCTGGAGGTGACCTGTATGCTGACCAGTCTCAGCATAAGACCTACAAGCCAAGTGCCTTTGGTAAATCCACCTTTAACAAACACGACAAGCTTGTTTCATAAGAAAAAATGATGCCGCTGATGCTGATGGTGATACTGGTAGCTTAGAGCCTCTTCCTCAAATCTTGAATTATAAATTAAATGTAGGGGAATGTGGCTTTGTCTCCAAGGGAAAGGCGGGCTGCCCTTGGCTTGCCTGTATCCTCATGGCTTCAAAATGTTTCCCAAACAACCAGACACCAATGCACATCTATTAGAGTGGCCCAAGTCCTAGACACCATCAATACCAAATGCTGGATGGAGCAACAGGAACTCTGATTGTTTGCTGGTGGGAATGCAAAGTGATTCTGCCACTCTGGGAGACAAGCAGCTCCTTATAACACTAAACACACGCTTAATCATTCAATCACATACCTCGGAATTTATCCAAAGAATTCTGACTTATATTCCCATGATACCTGGACAGCAGCTTTATTCATAACTGTCCAAATTTAGAGACAATCCAGTTGTCCTTCAATAGATGAGTGGAAAAAGTGTGGTAAACTCAGACAATGGAACATTATTTGGTGCCAAAAGGGAATGAGCTCTCAAGGCGTGAAAAGACATGGAGAAAATTTAATGTATATTAATAAGCAAGAGAAGCCAAAGGTCACAGGCTGTGTGATTCCAACTACATGGTATTCCGGAACAGACAAAACAACAGAGAAGGTAAAAGGGGTTGAGGTGCTGGCACAGTGAACAGGTGAATCACAAGGGACATTCAGGACAGCGAACCACTATGGCGGTAAATGTAATCATTAGACATTTGCCCAAACCTGTAAAATATACATTAGCAAGGCTGAACCACAGTGTACACTTCGGACTTTGGGGAATGATGATTTGTCAGTGTAGATTCATCAATTGTAATAAGCATGCTGTGCTGGTGTGGGGTGTCTATAGGAGGGGGGGCTACCCACATGTGAGGGCAGCAGGTATACAAGAAATCTCTGTACCTTCTGCCAGTTTTGTAAAAAACGAAGTCTCTTAAATACAAATATGTGAACAAATACATAAACATCATTTCTCCAACCCTCAAATTCAGACACACAGCACACACGCGCAATCTCTGAGTTTTCTTCCAGTTGTAGTCTCCAAACTAATGTCCTAGGAGACTGTTTCCTCATTTCATTTTGTATTCTTAATAGCATTTCTGTCTGATGACAAAAATAGGACATATACAAAATTGGGAAAATAAAAAAAAGCAGGAAAAAAGTCCCTCTCCCAATTGGTCTCCTCAGAGAGACCAATCACATGTTGGCTGGTAGATAGCACTGCCTCTACAATTTAATGCCCTGCATTATTCCATTGCTGACCTATTTCTCCATCACCAAAGACTTCAAAAGCATTACTGCTTCGGCAAACATCTCATGCTCGTCCATCCTATAGCTTTATTACTCACACAGCATTCGGATGGTAGTATTTAGGATGTTTTCAGTATCTGTGCTCTTCTAACTAATATGATGGACATCTGTGTACTCAGAACTTTGCTGAATTTTTAAAATTAGTTCCTAGCCTTGAGATTATGGGGTTAAACAGTGTAGCTATCTTGGTGGTTTTGTTCTAATGCATAACTGCTTTTGAGCCTTTGATTCTAAAGCCTGTGTCTATTGTGATGTGGCCGTAGGATTGTGCGTGCACAATTATCTGTCGCCCCCTCTTCATTCATATTACGCTGCAAGCTCTGTTCTCGTGTTGCTCTACAGAACGGTTGTTCCTGATGATTCCCTAGTGGCCCCTTTGGTTGCTGTGCTGTCAGAGCTGACCTTATCCTGATGACGAACATTTCAGTTGCTTCCAATTTTTGTGTCAAGTGGTATTTTGAAGCACCGAAGTCCAGCAGAGCAGAAGCACCTGCTGCTCCCTGGGGGCTGACTGTGACGGGGCTTGACTTCTGCTCATTTCCTCACTTCCTCAGGAGTGTTGGAAGCGTTCGCTTTGAGAGCACGGTTGACAATCCTACACTTAGAATGAGACAGTGGGGTGACAGCATGCTGGCTTTCAGGAGGAGCTAGGCCTCTTCAGACTGGATGTGGGGTGCATCAGTAAGTCATGCAGTGCTGTGGCCTTTTCAGGGCTACATTTTTGCGTGTCATCTGCGGTCCATCTGACTTTCACTTGTGACACAGCTGCTGCACTGAAGTCTGTCAGTGACTGGAACAGTTATGGAACAGAAGCAGTAATAGGCTGGGAGGGAGGTCCCGGTGAAGAAACAGGAATGGCCAAAGAGCCTGCAGGAGGCCCTCCTGCCAGCAGAGAGACCGGCCTTTGTGACTGCAGGCTGATCCCGCCATTCCCCAGCCCCAGGGTCTCTGTTTGTACCAGAGACTTAGAGTGCTATTTGCAGAGCCCCACTTACTCCCCTGGGAGCTCCCCGTCCTCAGGACCCCAGGTCCTTGAGGCTCCTTTGACTGCAGGAAGGGACACTGTCTCTGAGGGGACGCATCTGGGCTTTCACGGTCGCACTCATCACGGCCTGCCGCAGCGCCCCAGTTCTCTGACACTTCCAGGCAGCACTGCCCTGCCAACCCTTCATAGCCCCTGAGGTTTTGGGGGACAGTGGTGGGGGTACAGGCAGACTGTACACATTTATTACAGTTGGTCCTCTGTGGATTCCACATGCCAGTATAAAAAATATTCAGGGGAAATACTGCTCTGTACTCAACATGAACAGATTTTTTCTTGTGATTATTCCCTAAACAGTACAAGTTTTTATGTAGCATTGCATGCATTATTAAAAGTCATCTAGACATGATTTAAGGCACTTGGAAGACATGTATAGCTTATATGCAAAAACTGAGCCACTGCATCTAAGAGACTTGAGCACCCACGATTTTGGTACCTCCTGGGCTCCGGTGAACAACGGGTATGCCATTTACAGTGCGTCATTCGTGTGTTGGCAAACTGGTGAAGAATAACCTTCTCTCCACCAGTAATGATTCTGAGCCATTTTCCCTCTGCGGGAATTAGGAAACAAGGCGGTGTATAGTGGTGGAGGACCTGGGATGTGGTCAGAAGTCTTGCACCAGGATTCTTGGTATCTGGTTTGTAAAAGGAGAATAATGACACCTGCCTTGCAGGGCTGTGCGGACACTGAATACCTCAGTGCCTGTCAAACCACAGGAGCAGCGACGCGGCACACATTTTAGGTCGTTGATATAATTATTACTGGCAAAGTGGAACAAACTGGCAAAAGGCTGAGCGCGCAGGAAAGAGACGTGATCTGCCCCAGGCGCCCAGAGACGCCCATTCGTCCGGGCAGCGAGGACGAAGCCCTGGGCCGGGAGTGGGTGTGGAGCCCGGGAAGGGCCGCGCCCTCCTAAGGGGCTGCTGGATGCCGGGGCCTCGCACCCGCCGCTGAGCATTGTCTGTGGCTTTTGAATCACGCTCTGCCTCCACCTGGCCTCCTTTCCTTCGCCGCAGGAGGGGCCTGCTGAGGAGGAGGACCCAGCGTCGGGTCTGGGCGGCGCCGGACCCGGACTGTGGAGCGGGTCCCCGCCCCGGGGTGGCGCCGCCGGAACCGGGGGAGCCCCCTCCGCCGCAGCCCGGCGCGTGCCGCTCCTCCTCCGGGCCGCGCGGTGCCGGCGCCGGGAGTGGCCCTTTAAAAGGCAGAGTCGGGTCCGCAGGGGGCGGGCAGGGGCGCTGACCCCCGCGGAGGCCCGGCCCCCTCCCCGTGCGGCCGCGGCGCCCCCGCCGGCCCGGCGCTCGCTCCGCCCCGCAGTCTCCGGGCGGCCCAGTGCGCGGCGTGCAGCGGAGCCCACGCCGGAGCCGGAGCCGGAGCCGGAGCCGGAGCCGGACGCGCGGCCGGGCTCGGCCTCCCCGCGCAAGACCCGCGCCCACCCCGGGCGAGGCCGGCGCCGCGATGGCGGAGATGGGCAGCAAGGGGGTGACGGCGGGGAAGATCGCCAGCAACGTGCAGAAGAAGCTGACCCGCGCGCAGGAGAAGGTGAGCGAGCCGCAGCCGCCGGTCGGGTCCCGGCGCCCTTGCGTCCCCGGCGGTGCGCGTCCTCCACGCCGCGCGGGCGGGTGCTGCGGGCGCGCCGTGCTCCCCGCCCCGCGCCCTGCGCCTTCGCGGCCGCCCTGCGGGGAAGGGGCAGCCGCGCTCCGGCCCTCCGGTCCCGGCCCCACCCCGGGGCTTGGGGCCGAGAGGCTGCAGGCGGGCTGCGACCCCGGCTCGCCAGGCCCGGGGGGTCGGCGGAGCTCAGCCCGGCCCGGTGCCTCCGCGCGCCCGCGACCCCCGGGCCGCTTCTCTCCTTCCCCGCGGGCCGAAGCAGGGATCGGGTTTCCTTCCCAGACCTGCCCGTCGCCTGTGAACTGAACTGCCTGGCTCCCCAGCGGCAGAAGGCTGCGCACCTCGGAGAAGGTGCCCTCGCCCGAGCCGGGGTCGCGCGTTTCCGGCGGCTGGGGAGAGGGTGGCGGGGAGCGGGCAGGGGTCTGGGGATGGGGGCGGCGCAGGAAATCCGACCCTTCTTCGCCGGAGCGACTCCCGGCTGGCGCTGGGCACCCTGACGGTGCAGGAAATGCAGGGGCTGGGGGCGGGGGTCCTCGCCCCGTTGGCTTTTTATGCCAGGCTATCCCTGGTTGATTGAATTGGATCACGCCAGCTGCTGCTGACGCCACTTCCCCTGCTGGTTCCGACTCTGAAATCTGAGATTACAGAATCCGTGTTTCTGCCAGGGTAGTTCTCCCAGTGCCCTGTGGTGGGGCCGGGTGGGACCTGGGGCAGGCAGGCCTTTCCCCGCCGGCCTTATGGCTGTTTATAAACAATGACTTTTGCTGCTGAGACCTCGGGCTCCCTAAGGATGCGGCCACGTGATGCGAGAGGGAGGGCTTTCCCTGCGACTTCTTCGCAGCCCTGCTGCTCACCCTTGCTTTCCTAGCCAAGGAGGTGGGTGTGTGTGGAGTGGAGGTCTCTCCAGCCAGCGCCAGATCTGGCCAGACCTGCACCTTCCCTCCGCAGGAGGAGGGCTAGAGTCCCAGGAAGAGCTGGCAGGGGCCTGGGAAGACCTCAGTCGCCCGGTTGGAGGGGTAGCAGCAGATGCATCCGTCCTTGCGCGGCCACCCTCCCCTGTGGCCGGGTAATCCATCTAAGTGCCTGGAGCAGGCAGCCTTGGGCTGGAGGCTGCATTATGCTCCCAAAGGGCTGCCGAGGAAATACAGGGCCGCACAGACAAGTCGTCCTCACCATGTCTGATTTCTCCCCGCCTCCCCATTGCTATCCTCTGCCCTGGTTGCATTTCTCTGTGGCAGCGTCTCTGATACTGTTCTAGGGGCCAAAAGCGTGGACTGTATCACTGGTCTCTGTTCCATGGCCTTGGCCAGTTGGCCGACAGCTGGTGGGCTATGGATGCTGGCTCTGTTCCGGCCTGCAATTGCAGTTGCTCAGTGCCACAGCTGCTCTCCGCCCGGTGGGTACCAGTCAGGGGCCTCCCCGTCAGAGGCCAGGGCAGCATATGTCAGGCATCGTGGCTGTCTTTGAACGTAACCTTTCATCTCTTCCCTTCTTGGTGACTGCAAGGCCCGCTTTGGGGACGCCTCACACCTCAGCCCACTCTGACCTCTTCTGTGTGCTGTCCACGCCCAGAATCTGCATTTGTCACAGCCTGGATGCTGCCAGCTGGGCTGCTTCCTCAGCATCTCCTGGTGATGCTCAGGACTTGTCTAACTCCTGTTGCTAATGGGGCCTCAGTCTTGTAGTACAAGCAGCCCTGTCCCGCCGCCGCCGTGGTCAGATCAGTGGATAAGGGGACCTTCGCGCTCTCCGTGTTGCCGTGGGCGGGTGTTTTCTGACCAGGAACAGCAGGAGCTGTGCTGGAAGGGTCCTGCTGCTCATCGTCTCTTCTACCCCAATTTTCTACCTCCCCTCTCATTGCAGAAGTCCCCCAAGACTTGGAGGACCATGACAGCATGGTCAAAGGTGGCCTGCCCTCTGTGCCAGGGGCTCTGTGGGGGTCAGCAGACCAGCTGTCCTGCTTGGATCCTGGGGCGTTGGCACCCACCGACTCACCTGCCTCCACTGCTGGTGTGGCAGGTGTGTGTATGTCTGTGTGGACCCACTTTGGGCGCTTTTCTGGCCCTGTTGGTGCTTAGTGAATACTTATAAACTAATGAAGCACCTGGGGGTACTTAGAGCTGGGCTGGTTTGGGTGGTGACCACTCTGCCACTTCTCCCTCATCAGATCCTTTCTGGATACAAGTCAGGTGCAGCGTCCTAGGCTGAGTCCGATCCTGGCCCACACAGGGCGCCTGTGCCCTGTCCTGCATGGTGCTTACTCTCCTAAGGTCTCATCCCGCCGCTCCTCACTGCCTAGACACTTGCAATGTGCCGGGGTTGCAGAGTAGGCCTGTGGGCGCCATGAGGTCATCTTCCCGTTGCATTTGGCTTGTCGGACCCTCTATAAATGACTGTGTCCATTTTTGGGCCTCAGAAGGGTGGCTGGGCAGAGCCAGTTCAGGGTGGACCCTGGGTCAGGTGACAGAGAGGATTAGAGGTTGGCAGGCTGGCCCCGGGGGTGGGGTGGCTGGGGAAAAGGACAGCTGGGGTGGGGGAGGAATCTGGCCTGCTGGCCCCTGAAGGACTGGCACAGGAGTCCTGGTGGAGAGAGCATGAGGAGGCTGTTCCTGTGCTGGTGGAGCCTGGCCAGTGAGGAGACAGAAGGCCCTCTTGGGCTGGGAGTATGTCCTCTGCCTGTCCCTCATGGCTGACCAGCCCTCAGCATGTTGGCAGGGGTGCAGGAGGGTCAGTGGGGAGCACCGCTGGAGGGGGTAGACTCAAGGCCGTCAGTGCACAGCGGGCACTACCAGGCTGAGCAGACGCCCCCTGAGGGAAGGGGTGGCAGTGGTTTATAGGAGTCGGAGGCACCACGTTTCCCTTCCTGGTCCCCAAGTAGCAGTCATCTCCACCTCACAGCAGGGGCTGGGCCTGTTGTACACTCAGTCTCTCCTCGGAAAGTCCACACAACCCTGAAGGTCGGGTGCACAAGGGGCCTGTGGGGACGGGCCTCAGTTGCGCAGCCTAGAAGTCCACGAGGCTGCACGGCCTCCCCCTTCCCAGCCTCAGCCCAACGCTGCTGCCCTCCACCCAGATGCCTGTCTTCCTTTCCATCTGCGTGTACATCTCTTCCCTGAGTGTCTGAGGCCTTGTTTTGTCCCCCACCCCCACCCCCAGGTTGTCTTTTCTTCTGCTTCTGCCTCTCCCTGCACTGGGCCTCTTCCCCCTGGCTCATCCCGGCTCGGATTAGCTTCCCGGTTATTTCTGTCCGCGGTTCATGGCCCCAAGAGAGAGGGCTTCTGCACCTGCGCCCTGACCTGGTGTGCATGGGTTCTCTGTGGGCACTGGCTCAGACGCGTGGGCACGGGCAGCTTGAAGGGAGGCCCCCACTCTCCCGGAGGCTTCAGGCCTGGGTATCTGCACAGTCTGTGGCTCGTGGCAGGGCCTGAGCCAGGCACACTGCTTTGTGTAGCGGGGCAGCTTGCTGGGAAGGCGAAGGTGCCCAGGAGGGATAGGGACATGGACGGACCGGGCACGGAGGACGAGTGGGGATGCTGAGGATGTCCAGAGAGCAGGCTGGCTGTGGGGACACTGGAGCCGGGTGTGATTGAGTTTGTGTGCCCCTGGGATTTGGAGGAGCCAGGCCTGACCGTGTCCCCTCCCCGTCCTCACAGAATGCCCCTGGGGGTGTTTCTTACTTCTGCTCTCTGGCATCTAACCAAGCCTCTGCTCCCGGACAGGGAAGTCGGGAACAGCTTGTTCCTCGTGGGCTGCGTGACTGGACAAGATGAGGAGACTCTTCTGTCCCTCCCGCCTGCTGTTACCCAGGGCCTTTGCCTTACGTTCCTCAGTCCTCCTGTGTGAGGTCTTCTGTCTGTCTAACCTGACACCATGTGTAGGGTGGCAGAGAGGACATGGGCTCTGGGTTTCCCCCACTGGCCTTGGGACTGTGGTCCAGTGGCTGGGCCTTCCCGAGCTCATCTTCTGGTTTAAACTGAGTCCCGAGCTTTCCTCTCCGTGTGTGTGCCGCTGAGGGGACAGGTGCATGGTTCAGAGCAGCTGTTCACTGCACGCCTGCTCCGTGGGCAGGCGGCACTGCCGAGGCCCCGTGGGGAGCCCTCCGTGCCCACATCCCCCATTTCCCAGAGCCTGCGGTGCAGGTCCATTACGGGCCTCTGCAGACAGCTAATCCCTGCTGAGCCCTGAGCTGCTTGGGGCTTCGGGTGTTGTCTTAGGCCCGGGGTGGGGTGTGTGTGTGTGTGTGTGTGTGTGTGTGTGTGTGTGAGAGAGAGAGAGAGAGAGAGAGAGAGAGAGAGAGAGAGAGAGAGGTGTTGAGGCGGTCTGTGACAGGTACAAGCTTTAGACTCGAGTCAGATCATTTTGGAGTGAATCTCGACTCCTCTGCGTGTATTCTGTGACTGTTTGGTACAAAATTTCCTTCTTTCTCCTCTTCACTTTTCACCTCCAGCAGAGTGTCTGTGGCATTTGAGTAGTCGATCATTTATCCACCCAGTGTGTGCTGGGCACTGTGGCAGGTAGTGGGGGCCCTGGGGCTAACAGACCAAGCCCCTGGGCTGGCAGAGCTGCTACCCTTGCTGGGGGGTGGGCTCTACATGAGTGACTCTGGTGTTCAGTTGTGGCAGGAGTGGACGGCAGGAGCACGCTCAGGACGGGAGGCCCAGTGGGCACTGAGATTTCCGATGCGTTTGTGGGCCGGGTGGAGGCCGTGGGAAGCTGCCTATCTGATGCCTGATGCGTTGTGTTTTTTCTAAAGCTGTCTCTTTGGCAAGTCTCCTTTTGGGATTAAAACTGCAAAGAAGAGGACACAACCCTAAAAACGTGGAAAGGGGCAGGCCCAGCAGATGCACAGCTGCGGGGTGTTTGTGCGGCCTGGGCAGTAGGCTCTCCTGCCAGTGTGTGGGAGGACGGGGTTAGGAGGGGCTGGAGGATGAAGAGGATGAAGAGGAAGGTGCCACAGATGCCACAGGCTGGCAGGGCGCTCATCAGATTCCACAGCAAGCAGAGGCGTGGCGGAGAGGAAGGACACAGGCATTAGAGAGCTGGGGCTGAACCCGCCCGAGTTCTTAGCCTTGGGCCAGTTGTGCTGACCTCTCTGGCCTGTCTGAGTTAGGGTTAATAACACCTGTCACCAGGGTCAGCGGGAAGATGGAGAGGAAGCACTTGGGATGCTGACCCCGGGGCGGGGTCCGAGAGCCCTCGTGGAGGGTTCGGTCCCCGACCATGCGAGGCACGTGCCTTGTGGGAAGCTTGGCCCGTGCGCGGGCTTCGGCCTCACAGAGGTGGCCTCCTCTAACAAGGCTACAGCGTTGGACACAGCCAGTGGCTCACAAGGGTCAGGGCTGTGACTGAGACTTGGAAGGTAGGCTCTTGCCCCAAGGGACGCTGTCACTTAGGAACTGGATAGCGGAAGAATGGGTTACAGCATTTCTGCCCCAGCTGTCACTGCACTCCGAGAGTGAGGCCGTTAGGAGACCCTTTCAGTCAGAGGAGAAGCTGAGGCTTGGGCCAGCCATGCCACTGGCCTGTTGGTCACTGTGTCGTGGGGAGAGCCTGTGGGTTGGGCCCAGTGAAAGGCTTTGGAGACTTGTGGCTGAGTGGAGGTCTAACCCCCGGGCTGTCCTCCCTTAGACAAATGTGGGAACTCCATCTGGGCTCTGGTGTGCATGTAAGGAGGTATGGTGGGCTCTGGCTGATGGGACGGCCTGCGGTTTCCGGAAGTTAGCGCAGAGATGCGTTTCTGTGTGCAAAAATGAGGACAGAGGAGGCTGTGGTTGCACACATGTGCATGTGTGTGTGTTCTCAAATAAGAAAAGCTATATCCAATTTATTCCATCTAAAGAAACACTATTTTGAAATTATATCTTGTGTGCTTTTGTTTTGGTCATTGCTACAATGTCCCTTTTGCAAAATAATGGAATGTTTGTATCATTTTAAAAGTCTTCTTGCAAGAAAATAATCATGGGATGGGCCACCCACAGGCTCACAGGGGATGCGTCCTGGTGGGCAGCCCCTGTGGCCCCGGCCCAGGCTGTGCATCTGTGCTTGAGGGCAGGGCCTGCCTTGTGGGGGCACTGTGCTGTCCCCACGCCCAGCTGGGCGCACAGTGGGTGCTCTAAGTGTATCTGCGACCTCAGTGTTGTTGACTAATTGGTTCTAAGTCCTTATAGTTACCAATGCTCAAGTCCCCTGTAGAAAGTGACATATATTTGCCTATCACCCAGGACCATCCTCCGTATTCTTTCACCTTTAGGTGCCTTATGGTGCCTAATATAATGAGTATTCATGGTAAATAGTTGTGATACTGCATTGTTTAGGACGGAATGATGGCAGACAGTCTGTACGTGTTCAGCACAGATGGAATTCTTTGCAATAGTTTGATGCTGGGTTGGTTGAATCTGGACGCAGGCCTCAGGGCGTCAGCTGTAGGTCCTGCATGCAGGGATGTATTGTACAGCTTCTTCAGGCGGTGGAGAGACAGCTGCCGGTGGCTAGGAGAGGCCCGGGGGCTGACTGGGCTTCATTCGGGGTACAGGGGGTTACGGGGAGGGATCCTGTGACTGCAGCATTCAGCAGAGGTTAGACTAGAGGGTGCTGATTCCACCCTGCTTCTCGAATCCTGGGATGACTCACACCTTGGCCCCCTCTGCAGATGAGCGGACAACCCAGGGTGTGGTGGGCCCTGGCCCTGCTGGGAACCAGGTTCTTGTAATTGTCTGAGGCCAAGTGTCAGATCAGATGCCAGATAGAGTCAGCCATGCTGCTCTGCAGAGGGCTGTTCATAGCTGGCAGCCGGTACCAGGTGCTGATGGGCAGGGTGGGGGGGGTGTGTCGGTGCGATTTGCTGGACCTGAGACCTCGCTGGCCGGGCCAGGGAGCTCTTCACTGAGCTCTCGCCTCTGCCCTGGGCCTGGGCCTTCGCCTCACTTGCTGACCCAGATCCTGCCGCATAAACGAGCCGGATGAGGGTCACAGCAGGGGAGGAGAGGGCTCAGGCTGTGGGGCCTGTGGGCACAGGGCCGGGGGTGCAGAGGACTGCCTCAGGTGTCCTTGGGGTGGGCATTTGGGCTTCTTCTACCGTGCTCCTGAGGGCCTGTGCTGAGGGGCTGAGCCTGGGTCACTGCAGCTCTGGTCTGGGAGAGTTTCCCACTGGACAGGCTCAGAGCACGCAGGCTTCCCCTCCTCAGAGCCTCAGGGAGCCTTTGCTGGGGGCCCCGTTGTCTCCCCACGCGTGCCCCTTGCCTTGTGTGTGTCGGCATCGTGTCACGCCTATCCTGTCTGCTCTCCCTGTATCCTGGCCACTGTGGGCTGGGGTGCTGGGTGCCATTGGCATCACCTGGAGAGAAATCCGCCTCTACCCCAGAGTTCCCGGCCCCACGCACAGTGCCCTTCCCAGGCTGGGGCCCCCTGTGTGCATTGGGCCAGGTGAGGGGTCTGGCAGAAGGGGTGCAGGGAAGCTGGTTCGAGGGCAGGGAAGGCAGCAGTGTGTGGGGGTGTATTTCTGGCAGCAGGGGTGCAGGATTCCAAAGTTCACTAGGGATGACTGGGAAGTGTGCACGCGGGGTGGGAGGGTTGACGTGGTCAGCTGCTCTTCCCCAAGTAACGCCTGAGCCGTGGTCTCCCAGGCTAGGCCCCGTGGAAGACTGCTCTGGTGTCCCGGGCCTTGGGAGCCTCTGGCCTTCTGAGGAGGAGGAGGAGGTTGAGGCCCTGAGTACCCAGAGAATCTAGACATTTCCAGGAAAGGACAGAGGGTCGAGAGAAGGCTGCGACCCTGGAGTCCACCCGTTGGGGCTGGGGCCACAGGCTGGTGACCCTGCTGGAGGAGGGGCTGGAGGGTGATCCCGGTGCCTGCTCTGTGATGTGAGTGCCCACTTCTTGGCCTGCTTGGGCTCGGTGTGACACGAAGCAGAGTGGTTCTGCTGGGCCTGGAGAGCAGGTAGGTGGCTCTGTTCCTTCTTCATGGCACCCCGTGCACTGAGGGGTTGGCCGTTGACCTGGTTCGGTCCTGGGCTCCTGTGGGGAACTGGTAAGGTCACGAGAGGCTGAGTGTCCCTGCCAGCCTGGGGAGCCTGGCTGTAGGTGTAGACTGCTGGGTAGGGTGGTGAGGACGTCTCAGAGGCTCCGGGCAGCAGTGGCTGGTGGGCAGGTTGTGCTTCCTCGGGATCAGGGGCTGGAGTTTGCCTGGAGACTTCAGGGCCGGAAGGGGCCGGTGACAGGAGAGCCTGTGCCAGCTCAGCCTTTGTCCTGGCAGCGGTAGCTGCTTTCTTTGGATCCTTTGGTCAGCTCACCCCCTCCCTAGGACTCCTGCCAGCATGCCTGGGCCTTAGTGAGCCTGGGCCAAGAAAGGGGGCTCAAGGGGACCCTGCTTGCCATCTGCCGATCACTGTGGGTTCCGTTTCTCTGGCCTGATGTGGCATCAGCCAGATATGTGTGATGAGGTGAATGGGGCTGCTAATGTGGCCCGCAGCCTGTCTGCGGTGGGTGGGCAAGGAGAGAAGAGTGAATGAGAGGAAGGGAAAGAGGAAAATTCAGAGCTTGTGGGAAGAATTAAGAGGCGTTGACTCTTGACTCTGGGAGAGAGGAAGGAATTTGCTGTGTGGCCTTGGGCAAATCACTTGCCTTCTCTGAGCTCCTTTCCTTCTCTGCAGTGGGATGGGAGTGTTTTCTCCCAGGGCCTTGGGTGAGGGCGAAGCACCTGGCTCGAACCTGGCCCCTGGTGAGCTGACGGCTGTGCTCTGCCCCAGGGAGACCTTGGGAAAGCCCGTGGCAGCCCACAGCAACACACCATAGTAGAGTTTGCATTTGTCTGTGCCTGTACCAGTTTCTTGAAATTGAACTGCAGTGCCCTTTACATTTTCTTTCCTTCCCTGTGGAGACTGGAAAAGCTAAATCGGGAGGTGGTGGCATCACCTTCCTGAGGAGGGAAGTCAGAGTCCCCTGAGCTGGACCTGGATTGGAGTGGGGGAGGGGCCAGATAAGGGGCGTGGGGCAAGCCGTCTGTCCGTCCGTCTGTCCATCCAGTGGGGAAGCCAGATGTGCATCAGAAGAGCAGGCTTGGAGACCAAGGCCATGGGTCTTGGGCATCCGCATCCGGGGTCTGGGGACCAGGGTGACCTGGGCTCTGACGACTTCACTTCTGGGGTGGGTGACGCCGCAGCCAGGCTCTTGCGGGGTCCCCTGGGTTTGGGTGGCTCAGGAGGACGGGGCTGTGGTGGCATCCTCACTGAGCTTTGTGAATTGCCAGAGTGCTGTGAGTCACTTGCTGCCATTTTTGTCTTTGTGCCCTGTGACCCAGGCAGGACTGAAGTATGGTTCTGCTGGGCAGATGAGAACCTTGAAGGGCTCCGGGGAACCCTGAGTTCTTTCCTTTTGGGTCACAGATTGGGCCCAAGCCTTGCTGCTGTCCACCTGCCTATTGAGGAAATTTAGGGAAAGAGAAAGAGAGTGTGAGGGGAAGTGACCATTAAAGAGCACAGGGAAGATGGCATGGTGGCCTGTGCTAATTCCAGCTGCTGTGGAAGCCGAGGCAGGAGGCTTGCAGGCTTGAGGTCAGCTGAGGTAATTTAGTGAGATTCTGTCTCAGAATAAAAAGGGCTAGTGCCAGGGATTTAGCTCAGTGGCATAAGCACCTGCTTGGCAAGCGTGTGGTCATGAGTTCAATCCCCAGTACAAAACAAAAACAAAAACGAAAACAAAAAACCCTGGGGTTGGAGCTCAGCAGAAGAGGGAAGAGTGCCCCTGGGTTCAACCCCAGTAGTGGGGTGCTGGGAGAATAAAGAGAGCTTTGCTGGGTTTCACATGAAAATCAGTGTGTGGGCTGCCTTTGTCACAGCACCTGGCTATGTTGGGGGTGGGGGTGAGACCCTTGACCCCTGGGGAGGCAGACACAACAGAGGAAGATGCGACCCCACAGAGGTGGGCTTCCCAATGCTGGGCACACGCAGGGACTCTGGGAGGGAAGTGAGATGCAGGGGACCTGAATGCCCACGGGAGTCAGGGCACCTCTAGGTCAGTTCAGACAGAGTCGAACTGACTGCTCCCTGCGACCCTGAGGTTGGGGAGAGAAGGCGCTGGAATATAACACTTGTTACCTTCCAAGGAGAAGGATTGGGGGAGTCAGGGGTGCCTGTGGCCTGGGAGGTGATGTAAGGACACTCGAGTAGCCAGGAGTGTGAGCTGAGCCTTGTTCTGAAGAGAGAAACAGAATTAGTTGGATGCATTTGCTGAACCCGGAACAGGGCCCAAATATTGTTCTTTTTGTGAAGTACACCCTAAGCCAAGGGTGTGTTTCTTGGTGCCCCCTCCTCCTCCAGGGCCTCTGAAGCAGAGTCTGCAAGCAGGCCTGGCCAGCTGGAATGATACTGTCTCTCCCAGGTGACCAGCCTAGCCCTGTCCTCCTGGTTGGGTGACCTGCAGTAGGCTGCAGCCAAGGGGCCCTCCTGAGGACCTGGGGGTGGCCCCGCTCCTGGGGGACCAGGCGGGAGCCAATCCTGGCCTGCCTGGGGCAGAAGCTTCCCCGAGGCAGGGGTGTGGGCTTCCGGGCCTGGCTGGGGGCGCTGAGTCAGCGCTGGGAGACCAGCTCAGCAGTGAGGACAGAACCGCTGCCCTCAAGGGTCACCCTGTCCTCCATGCTGGGAGACTGGAAGGCTGCCCCTGCAGCCCCGAGAGTGGAGGTGGGCAGCGGGACAGGGATTCTGAGTGTTAGACTGAGGGTGGGTGTCTCATTTCACACGGAGGACACTGAAGGTCGAGGTGTCTGGACATGTGGACTCAGCCCTGCTCTGGGCCAGGGCTGGAGCCTTGGTCTATCAGTGGTGGCGCCTGGGCTCCAGATGATGAGGTGTGGGAGGATGCAAGGCGAGGGGGTCTGGAGCGCCTGTGCCCCTCTTCTGGCCCGGCCTGTGCTGGGCAGCTCTGGCTGGCTGCTCAAGACTCTTACACGGAGCTGCGTTTCTTCTGGGGAGAGGCCCGGTGCGGAGGGGACAGCGCTCGAGGCCCGAGCCCAGGGGCGGTAGGCACAGAGAGCTTCAAGTGCTGCAGTCGGTTCTGGGGACCTCTACCTTCATTCCTGTGGGGCTCCCTGGGCTCACTGCCTCAGCCCTTCTGGAGCCTTTGGAGGGGGCCTGGCTGGCAGCCCAGGACCCTCTCACACGAGGAGACTGGGGCAGGGCGGAGGGACCTTTCCTGCTTCAGAGGCCGGGGCCTTCTGCAGGGTGCGGGTCAGGGGCACTCTGTTCTCCAGCTGCCTCCGCATTGTCCTTTTGAGTTGGCGGCTGGCCTCGAGGGCTGAGCCTGGGCACTGGGGACACCAGCAGCACTGTCTCCGGGTTGAGCAGCAAGCTATGGGGCAGGACTGGGCTCAGGGCCAGGGCCAGCTGAGGGGCAGGACCGGTGGGGGCAGAGTCAGGCCAGAGGCAGGGGCGCGGCAGAGCTGTCTGCGGTGGTGGGGGACACGCCTGGTGGTGCCCCCGTGGTCCTGGACACTGTGGCCAGCCCAGGCAGAGACAGGATGCCCTAAATGCAGTACCAGGAGACTGGGCCTGAGGTGACCTCTCTGTAGCTGTGCCTCGTTTTGGTGGACAGGTGGGCTGGGGTGGGAGCTTTGCCTTTTTTTTTTTAAAGATAGAATTATTCTATGCCTATATCTTTTCTCCAGACAGCTCTTATGAATATAGCAGTACACAGTGTATTAATTGTTGTTACTTTCCTACTGGCCTGTTTTGAAACTGTTTTATTGTTATGTTTACTTTTTTCTCGTTAAAATAAAAATAAATAAAGATAGAGTCTAATCAAGCAGCCTTGAGCACTCCATCTTCCTGCCTCTGCTGCCCAGGTAGCTGGGGTTACAGATGTGTGCCACCACGCCTGGCCACGTGCACTGCCTTGATAACAGAAATAGCAATAACATCCCAGGTAGTAGCAGAGAAGTGCTGTAGGCAGACACCTCTCAGGCACCATGTAGTTGCAGGAGTGGAGACTGAGGACTCTGGTCCCTGTGTGGGTAACCTGGTTGCATATCTGACAGAATGTGCAAAAACGGTGCCGGAGTGGCCAGAGGGACAAGTGCTGTCCTTGTGCCTGGGCGGGGTCAGGGAGGGCTGCTTGAAGGAGATGATATGAAGAGCCGGCTTAGCCTGGCTTTGCCTTGCATTGCTGGAGGGACAGGGTTTCCTGCCGAGCAGTGTGGGGGTGCCCGTAGACAGTCAGCTCATAACTTTACTTGGCCTGGGGGTGGATGGGCATGGGTGGGACCCTGACCTGATGTCCTGGACCCTTAGCTCTGCTGGGTGCTGCCCGCGTGGTCGGTTCTCTTCCTGCGCCTGGCTGTTCCTGGTGGAGCCTGGAAGCTGGAGATGGGTGAGCAGGAGGCTGGTGTGCTGGAGGAGCTGACCCGCCCTGTTTACGCCAGTATCCAGGCGGGAGCTGAGAATAGCACCCAGGCTGAGGGAGAACAGGTGGGGCTCTGCCGACAGCTCAGGACAGGTGGGCAGAGGGCTGTGGCCAAGGGTGGGGCTCCAGCTTTTGGAGACGTGCTGTCCCTAGTGGGCCCCACCCAGTGGGCAGAGGAGGCTGGGTTGTGCTGGTGACCACATTCTACCATCTGTACCCTGGCTGCAGCCTTTGGCCCTGGCACGGAGGGTGGAATAGGAGATCCGGCCAGGGCCTTCAGGCTGGCGTCGCCGGAAGAGGCTGGACTGAATTGCTGTCCTGCTGTTGAGCGAAGAGAACCAGAGGCCCTGCAAGCTGCGGGCTGCAGGGTGCTTGGTCCGAGAGAGTCTGAGGGTGGTTTCTGGTGTGTGCTTTCAAGGAGTAGGAGCATGAGCCCGAGGCCTGAGCAGGGGCTCCGTGGCAGGTGCTGGGGAGCGCGTGTGGTTGGCGGAGAGCGGGCAGGGCCAAGACCGGCGGGGTGGACCACTGAGCTTTTGGGTGCAATGAGGAAACCCCAGGTCGAGATTTAGGGTGGGACCAAAAGGGAACCAGTGGCCGCTGTGTCAGGTTCTCCTGTCTGGAGGTGACCCCTAAACACTCCTGAGAGTCTCTGGGTTCATGTCACTGGAGAGACCCTATAGATCGGGAGAGTGAGGCTCCTGCCGGGGTTGTGGTGTCTGGGCCCGTGGCCCAGGCCCCCTGCCCTCGAAGCACCAGGGTCCCCAGTAGCTGGCCAGAGTCTCTCGGGCTGGGGAGGGACTGAGGGGTCAGTGAGAGATGACTGCACTGGGTCGTGCCCCTGCCCCCCAGATAACCCATGTTGGTGAGGACAGCTTTGCTGCCACCTCGAGTGGGCACCTCTCACTGCCTGCTGAGCTCCACCAGCCCCTGCTGCCTCTCACCTGCAGGCTGAGAGGTTACCTTCGAAAGGGCGTCCGCACACAGCAGCTGGGAGTGTGCCTACGCAGAAGGCAGAGCAGCTCTAACTTAGCTCCCAGCCTGCCGGGCTCCCTGTTCCACCTGGGTTTCAGGCGCCAGCGCTGTCAGGGCCCCCGGGCCACAGTGTAGCCTTGGCCTCGGGTTTGTATAGTGGGTAAAAGGTTAAAACACTGATACTAGACTTGGGGTTGGGACCTGGTCATGCCTCTGACTTGGCTGTATGGGCCTGGGGAACTTTTAAAGCAATGCCTCAGTTTCCTTTTCTGCAGAGTGGGGATGTGATAGTTTTCCCTCGGGAGGTTATCAAGGGGGTTAGGGAATGACACCCCAGGCCCGGTGCAACGCCTGGCATTGGGTGTTCTGAGGCCTGCACTCTCACCCTCTCTTCAGCTGTGCTTCCTTGCCTATGCAGGGACACCGCTGGCCTGTGCCTGCTCAGGGTCTTTCCACTGCTCTGCTCTTTCCCTGACATGCGCGTCCTCCAGTTTGCCGCACATTCTTTAGGCCTCTGTCGAGAAGCGGCTCCCGTGTGTCCCTGTCTGAGAGTCTCACCCCACTCTCTCCCCATCCTCTCTGCACCCTGCTGCAGTTTCGTCCAGAGCCCCGCTCCCTTTTCAGCCTGTGTCTGCCTTAGAACCCAGGCTCCGGCAGAGGCCTGCAGGGTTTCCTGCAGAGCAGGGCCAGCAGACTGCGGCCCTGGATAGGGAGCAGTGTGCCCTGCCCACCCCGGGAGATCAGATGCCCTCCCTCCTCTGGGTTGGTTGCCCCCCAGGCAGGGTGCGTCTGAGGCTGAGATCTGGGCGCTTGGTGGAGCAGTGGCTGTGTGAATGTGGAGCACCCCCCTGTCCTCGCAGCACGCCGGGAAGGCTTGGGTGTAGGTGAACCCTGCTTCTGTCTCCTGGCCTGTCCTTGGCCTGCACAGCCCTGCTGGCCCCTCTGAGTCACCCCCCATTCCTGAGCTGGTGGCCCTGTGGTGTCCTGCTGCTTGGTCCTCCCAGCCCACCCTGGCTTTCTGTGGGGGTCGTGGTGGCCCCAGCCTGGCCGCCTAGCCACAGGTTTAGCTGCTGAGCTGGTTGGAATTCCAGGCATCCTGTGATGGGAAGGAGAGAGTAGGGGCGCTGCGTTCCTGACCCCGGACAGCTGGACACCCCTTTGTGGGTGAGAGCATCCTTCCCTGCTGAGGGGTTAGGTGTGGGTGGGGAGACCCACCTCATCTTCCCATTTCCCCTTCCTCATCTTTCCCTCAACCCCCCATTTATTGGGGGTGTTAAGGTTAGGCTGCCAGGCACTCCCCTAACCCCCCAGCAACAGCTGGCTGTGCGCTCTGATTTCTGACCACCCCTCACATTCGAAGCTATTGTGGGGCTGACAACAGGTGGCCAAGTGTTTATTCAATCAGTTAAGGACTGATTTTAAACAAAAAGCCAGCCGTTGCTTTTTCACTGTGCTCGCCTTTCCCTAAGGAAAGGGAAAATACCCACAGGAGGGAGGAGAGGGTCAGCTGGCAGGGGTCTTCCCCAGAGGCTCTGGCTCTGGGCGCTGGCGGACCAGGAGCCACAGGGAAGTGCAGAGCACCCAGTGGTGGGGTGGCATGAGCGGTGGGCTGCACGCACGGCTGAGAGGGCTCCCCAGGAGGAGCCACCAGGGTCACTTGGCCTGGGTTTGTTTTTCTGGTTTTGTATTTCATTGCAAAAATCCTTGGAAATTTTGTATTCTTTCTGCAATCTGTCTGTGGTGGTTATGTCACCACAGTGTTTTCTTTCCCAGGTAAATTTTTGGAATGCAGCAAGATGGAGTGTGAGTCTTGGGCCGTAAACCCCACGCCTGTTGCCTGCTGTTCCTGGGTATCTGCAAGCCCAGCTTAAGAGTAACAAGTTGAGTTTGGGCTTTGGAATTGAGCAAGCTGAGGTCCTGGTTCTGGTGCTTGTTAGCTGGGTGCCCACCTCAGGATGACTGAGGGGAGTGAGCCCAGCTGGGAAGGGTGCCAGGGTGGTGAGCTACCCTCAAGGTAGGTGCTGTGGAGCTCGTGGGGAGTCGCAGGGTTCTCAGTAGGACCCATGCCATGGGCTGGTTTGGCTGAGAAATGGACTCAGGTGGTGGAATCCGAGCTCACAGTACTGGCCCTAAAGGGATGGCAGCTGGACGATGGCTTGCTTGTCCCCAAGGCAGCTCCTCTTGTAGCCATCTCCTAGCCAGCCCTGGGGAAACAGAGGACCTGAGGATGGAACCCCAGAGCCAGCCAGTGGAGGGAACTGTGACAGCCTAGGTTCATCTCTTGGGGTGGCCCTCTGTGTAAGACAGGTGAGGGGAGGAGTCCAGCTCACTGCCTGGCTCACTCTGGGCTTCCTTTCCTCTGGCTTTCTGTTCAGCTCTCTCCTCATTCTGGGTTTTGGTTCCCCTCTTTTACCCTTGCCTCTTGGCTGGCTGTATGGTTTCTTCTTGGTTCCTGCTGTGTCCTACTGTGCCCAGAGGCCACTAGAAACCCTCTATGGGCAGGGCCTCCTGCTGTGCAGGTCGTGCTCAAACATAAGTGTATGCAGGCGTGTGTGTGTGGGGGTGCACATGTGCATGTTGCCTCCCATCTGTGGCTTGCACCTCGTGAACACCACTGTCTTGCTTACTTTCCTCTTGTTGCAGAAGTCCCAACACCCAAAATGAAGGAAGTAAAGGTTTATTTTATTTAGCTCGCATTTGAGGAGGTTTTAGTCCATAATCAGCTGGCTCCAATGAGGGGTGACATGGTACCAGGGGAACACTTAAGCACGGCAGCCAGAACAAAATGGCAAAGAGCAGGCCTCTTGTAGTCCACCTCGGAGAGTTTTTAAAGTCCTAGCAGTTTTAGCATTGCTCAGAAGTTCAAATTCCAAGTCTCCTCCAAGATACAAGGCAAACTCTTAGTTGTAATCTCCTGTACAAAAGGAAACAAAGTTAAACACTTCCAACAAACAGTGGTACAGAATAAACATTGCCATTTAAAAAGGTACAAACAATACAAAGGATTGGAACCAAAACAAGTCCAAAACCCAGCAGGACTAACGTTAAGTCCTGGAGTTCGTGCTCAGCCCTGGAGTTCGTGCTCAGCCTCTGAAACAGTCTGGGTGTGAGCTTCGAAACGCTTCAATGACATCACCCCCTGGCACATGTGGTTGCAGCTTCCATGGTTTCTCTTTTCGGCCTGCCCTGCTCCATCCTTGTAGCTTTCCGTAGATGATCCATACTCCTGGCTTTTTTAAGTTTCTGGGTTCACCGTTGCACCTTTGGCTTCACATTCACAGCTTCATATATTGCCCTCTCAGGAACACACTGCTTGGCCTCCCAGGCCTTCTGAAATCAGGGTAGGAGCCTTTTAAACCTCAGAAGTTGTGCATTCTCTGTGTGCTTAAAATCAGTACCATGTGGGTGCTGCCAGAGTCTGCTGCCAGCTGGAGGCACAGCCAGCCTTTTGTGTCTCTTGGCTGTAGGGGTTTGAGTGCCTGGATTGCTGAGCACTCTAACTTGATTTTGAGGAATGGATTCTCTGTGTTTCATTCTGGAACCTGGTACAGCTGCCTCCATTTTGGAATGTCATGTGACCTCCCATGCCATTTTGAAACATTGTGCTCTGCAGCTTTCTCCTCCATCAAAGTCTTTCACTTTTGCAGTTTTGAGGCTGCAAAAGGTGGGGACCCACTATAACTTCCCGTGATGCCCCCAGGTCATCTTTTTTATTCTCTTGCTCCTTCTCAGCAATGAAGATCTAGCTCTATCTTTACAGTTCACAGCTTTACTGGAGCTTTCTTTCTGGTCAAATTCACAATGTTTTAAATCATCCTGTTGGACCCTTTGCTCTTGATTCACAATATAAATCTGGCTAAAAGCCCCCAACAATAGCCATGTTATCTCAACATTCAACTGCCTTGAAATGTCTTCTGCCAGATTAGTCTGCCACCCTTAATCTTAGTCTCAGACAAAGTCTGGACATGAGCAAAATGCAGGCAAACTTTATGCCAAGCTATAGCATACATCAGCTGGAGTCCAGTAACCAGTGCAGTCCTTCTTCCCAGCAGAAACCTCTTGAGGTTGGTCTTTACTGGCAGGATTTCTATCAGCTTTCTGGTCTGAGCTCTGACTAAAATCTCCCATACAAAATAGCCTAAACTGTTCCAGGGTTACCTTTTCAAGTGACATCCCTGAACCTTTCCAAACTCTTCCTATAAGCCATTTTCAAAGGCTTTTGAACCACATGGTCACATATAGTCACGGCATGACCCCACTCCTGGTACCAAGTTCTGTTTTGGTTACTTCTCTCTTGCTGCTGGATCAAAATACCTGGCACCCAAAATGAAGGAAGGAAAGGTTAATTTAGCTCACTGTTTGTGGAAGTTTCAGTCCATAATCAGTTGGCTGCAAGGCAGGGTGGCCTGGCACCAGGGGAACACTTCAAGGTAGCAGCCAGAACAAAATAGAGGAAAGCAAGCCTCTTTTCTTTTCTTATATTGTACACAGGCCACCCCCACCCCCAGGGTGGGTGTAGCACTCATAAAATATCCTTGTGGTCCTCGTGCATAGGCTCAGGATGTTTACAAAGTAAGGAACCCTGGCTCCCAGCTGAGTCCCTTAGTTAAACTTGTAAACTTCTCAGGTTGACACAGTGTGTTAACCACAACAACCACCCAGCTTGTAGGCCTGGGGATGGGGCCTGGAGTGTGCTCCTGCCTCTGGCAGTGGAGCTGGAGTGTTGTCCTGTCTCTTGCCCAAGGCCAGCATGTCCAACCACATCTTTTTTAAAAGCTCCCTGTGCCTGTGGAAGGGGGAGATGAAGCCCAATGGACAGCCATCCCTGCACTGCATGTTTCAGTTTTGCTTTCAGGACTAAGCTCCCAGTGCCTTAGGCTCTGCTTCTGGGCAGGACCCTGGACTCATCTCCCACAGTGCCCAGGGGGGCTGAGTCCTTCATTCTAACCCTCTGTCTTTGCTCGCTGTATCTTCTCACGGCATGGTGGCAGCCCCAGCTCTGCCTTCTAGGCCTTGACTGCCCCCAGGAGACAGCAGCCCAGTCCTAGCCGAAGGGCAGAGCTGCTGACCCCATCTGCCTGCGTTCCCTTGCTCCTAGGAGAGAGAGGCAGAGCTAGTCCTGATGCGGTGTGGAAGCTGCCCCTGGAGCCACGTCTGTGGCTAAGACCTGGCCTGGCCCTGTCACCTCCTTCACAGTGAGGCTGCCATCTGCCCACTCATTGCTGCAGGCAGGTGGAAGGAGGGAGGCTTGGCCGGAAGAGGCCCAGAGATGTCTGGCCTGGCCAGTGGGCAGTGCCGAGCTGAAGCCACTTGTTGGAGTCTGCGCTTGTCACTGAGTCCCACCACACTCGGTTGCTAGCCTGAGCAGCCTGCGGGTGCTGTGGCCTTGGCACAGGCATGATGATGGTCAAGGCAGTGGGCACGGGGGTGGCTGCTGGGGCTGTTGGTCTGTCTTCCTTTCCACGCTGACAGATCTGGGTGGCTCAGCCATGTTCAGCGAGGTGGCCAAATCCTTCAGCGTCTTTGCCTTTCTTTCTTATTGACAAAGTAGGGGTAGCTGAAGGCACCATGAGTGTGAAGATGCAGTGGCCAAGAGCACAGACGCCCAGTAGTGAGGAGCTCGCCTCCCCAGTAACGGGACTCAGGGCTCCTCAAAGAAGTGGCAGATTCTAGGGCCGAGGCCAGGAAGGCTGTGGCTGAGCCTGGAGTGTCTTGCAGTGCTGGAAAGGAAGGAGGCTCAGGAAGATTAATGGAGGCTTCCTCTGGTCACGTTAAGGACGTTTGAACAGCAAAAAGTAGTAACAGGATAGATTTATAACACACTGAGTAGAAAGTGAAAGCATGAGTTCAGACTGATACCATTCTACCTTATGGGCAAAGATAGACCAAGGAAGCTCTTCTTTATAGACTGTGGGGGCTGGTGAAGGTGCGGTGCAGTTTCCCTCAGACTCCAGTGCGTGTGCATGCGCACACACACACACACACACACACACGCACACGCACACACGTGCACCTCATGAAAGCGGAAGCTGATCTGGCAGGTCTGGAGGCTGTGGTTCTTGAGCTTGCAGGCTGTCAGCAGGCTGTGACGTAGCTGGTCTGTAGCCCCGTTTCAAGTGGTGGAGATGGGTGCTCAAGGCTCTGGGCTCTGGGCACCCCACAGTGGCACTGGTCACCAAGCAGGTTTCTAGTTACCAAGGGGAAGTTACCTTTGTCGCCAGGAGGTATAGTAAACCTAGTTCAGATCAAGTGGGCAAGCATAGTGTGCCAGGCTGGGACCATCGGGCCCCAGCGAGAAGAGCTCAGTCACCACCAAAGTAACGGAGCTCAACCTCCGCTTAGTTGGGGAAATAATCCGATGGGTCCTGAACAAGTGGTGCTCTCCAAGTGACTGGTTCATACTGTTTTCGCAAATGTTAGTGTACTAACTTCAGAAAAGAAATAACGCGCGTGTGTGTCTGTGTATGAATTTTCTTTTCTTTTTTTTATTTTGAAGGTAGTAGAAATACAACAGAACAAGACAGAACAAAGCCACTTGAGTCAATGCAGTGACTTTGGTACAGAACTTCACAGCGGGTTACCGGGATAACAGTAATAGGTTCCATAGTCTATCTCATTATCTTCACAATAGTTGTCTAGTCAATTAAGTATAGCAAAATCAAACCAAAGGCAGAACATTATAAAATCAATCGAAAGAGAATATTGAATAGAGTAAAGCAATGAATCATAATGAAAACAAAACTGAAAACAACACTTGCTTTCAAACAGAAGAGAGAGGAGACCCCCCATATTTGCTATGTTGCATACAGTCATCCTGCCAAGAGATGTTCAGACCTCTGTCCCCAGTTGCTAACAGGGGAGGAGTACTGGTAGGCTCAAGAGACACTACTGGGTCTCCTCCTGGCTCACGCCAGAGGGAGGCGCTTACCAAGAGGGCAGGCGAATTGCTTCTTTGTGCAGGCTCCTGGGTTCCACCATGGCCGTGGCCAGATCTCTGTGTATGAATATTTTGGATTAAAGGAGCCAAGAGAAATGACAATCAAAAGGAACATGTGACCCATACTTAGCTTCCGTGTAGAGAAACAAACTGTCCAAACACAAGGGACATTTTGGAGGATAGGTTATTTGAATATGGACTGTATTAGAAAATATAAAATGAACATTACATCTATGGGGCATGTTTGTGATGTCACCGGTGTGTAGGAGAGTGACCTTGTTCTTGGAAAGCATGCTGCCCTGTTTCGGGTCTGCGTGTTTAGGGTGAAGGTCATGCCTGCAGCTTACTTGCTGGTGGTTGGGCGAACATGTAACAAATGGACCCAGCCGTTTGTGCAGAGAGGTGAAAACCAGTGGGGCCAAGTGCGGGCAATTGGTTGGTGATTCCAGAAGAAGGGCGGGTGCAGGTTTACTGTCCTATTCAACTTTTTTTGAAGTTTATATTTCCCAAGTAAGAAGTTGGGAGGGGCTGGTGGTGGCTTTGAAACTCTCTTCCAGCTCCTTCGCCCTCCTGGTGGTTGCCCCGGTCCCTGGGTTCCTGGAGATGCTCAGACGCCTCACCTGCTGGTGTGGGAGACAGCCCAGGCTCTCAGCGCCCAGTGGGTCACAAAGTAAGAAGGGTGGCTTTTCCCTCAGGGCGGAAAGGAACCAGCAGCAGCCAGGAGATGGCTCTGAGTGCCTGGTCCTGGAGCAGCTCGAGCGTGAGAGGTGGACTTGGCAGTCACCGGGAGGTCGAGGGGTCCCGTGACATGGGCACCTGGTGAGGCTGTCCTCAGCCCAGGCCACCTCTGCCACGGGGATCCAAGAGTCCCCTTGCTTACCTCTGCTACTGGGGTAGTGAGAAGCCTCTGGACAGGAGAGGCAGGAGGTGCTTGGGGGCTCACTTCCGCCTGCCCACGCAGGCCCTGGTCTTGTGCAGACTGGGCCGCCAGCTGTGTCCCTGCAGACCCTCAGAGCCTGGGATGATGAGGCCTGCTGCTGGCCCCTGCCCCGTCGGTCTTCCTGGGCTGTCCCCTCACGGGGCAGAAGGACCCAGAGGCTCCCTGTGCTGTCAGCTGTGTCTCCTGTGTGTGTGGGGTGGGGTCACAAAAGGAAACCCCAGGGGCTGGGGCAGGTGGGGCCTGGCAGACGTACCTTTGGCCCGGTTCTGGGAGCCCCTTCTTACATTCACTCTGCGTGGGGCCCAGAGAGAAGCTGGCTGTTGTCTCACTGTGGCCTTTGCCTGTGGCCTGGCTGGGGTGTCTGGTGTGATGAGCGAGGGCGAGAGGGCGTGCATCCTGTCACTGTGGTCCCCAGCCGCACGCTCTGCCGGGAGGAAGACGTTCTTCGCAGACCCCTGGTGCCTGGGTGTGGCTCACTCTCACAGAATCTGCTGAGGCTGAGGCTGGACAGGGGCCGGGAGCAGATGATGAGGAAGGTGATGGCCTTACGCATTCCGGGGGTCTCAGCAGCAGGGTGGGGAGTGTGCGTGTGTGTGTGTTGGGGGCAGGTGATGACCTGAGATGTACCCTGACTGGCAAGGACGTTTTAGTGTTCCTGCTGGGCCCGGGCCGGGGGCCAGGCTGACTGACAATGTGGCCCTGGCCCTGTGTCTCTCAGCTTCTCCCTTGGCCTCTGGGTGTGGCTCTTCTCAGTGGCCCTGGGTTCTGGAAAATCTTCATTCCTGCCCAGGACTGTACTTTCAGACAGTGGGCATAGCGTCCCTCTGGGGAGCCCCCAGAAAGGGGGCTGTGATGGCTTCGCCCAGAGGCCTCGCAGACCTGCTCCTGGCCGTTCCCCACTGGGTGACCTCTGGCCGTGTGTCCTAAATCATCTGGGCCCCTCTGTCCCTTGGAGGCGAGGACGGGTGCTGTGTGAGGAGGACGTATTGGGCACCCTGCAATGAGTGTGGGGTGCGGGGCACAGGAAGTGATGCCCCCACTCACACCAGCCTGGTGGAGCAGGGGCTGTCCTTTCCTCTGGGTTACACAGAGCCACCACCTGGGACTCCCTCATGCGTGGGGCTCGCCTGCTCCCAGCTGTCAGAGGGCTTGGCTGTCCCTTTGGAAGCAGGATGGCTGGGCGAGACCTGGGCATGCAGGCAGGGGGCATGTGGAAAGGAGAGAAGGCCCCCTCCCTTCCCTGTTGCTCACAGGACCCTCTCACCAAAGCCTGTGGGCCCTGGCACCAGAAGGCGCGCCAGGAAACCTCTCAGTCCTCCCAGGGGAAGCTGCACCGTTTCCTTCCGCGGCCAAGAGATGTTTGCAGAGGGCGGTTCCGGAGCTATGCATGGGCAGCCCTGTGGGCACCAGCTCCACTCACGCTGGCTTGGGGCAGCCCGGGGAGGGGAAGTGCTGATAGTGGTGACGCTGAGTGGCTCTGATAAGGCTCCCTAGACTGCTGTGGCAGAGGCCGCCAGGCACTGCCCCTCCCGCGGCTGCCTGTGCCTCTCTCTGTCACACACTCAAAGGCTGCTGCTGGCTTATTAGGAAGTGAGAGATGTGGTAAGTGCCTGATGAGTGTAAGTGACGCCCTGGGTCTGGGGCTTCCTCCTCAGACTGTGGAACCCTGGATACAGTGTCTGTGCCTCCATGCCTTCCTTTCCGGCCAACTCCTATGCGTCCTTCACAGCCCAGTTCAGTTGTCCTGGAGGCCCTACTGGACCAGGCCCCTCCTGGACACCAGCCCCCCTTCTCCCCAGGGGAGCATCTACAAGCTCGGCATGGGGCACCCTCTCGCCATTTGTCGAGTGGGTCAGCTGTGGACCCTTCCAGCAAGCAGAGTGCCCTGTGCACCTGCAGATGTGTGTCCCTGTGAAGGTGCTAGTCGGGGTGCTAGTGAGAGAGCACCCTTGTGCCCCCGGCCCAGGGTTGTGCAGCATTTGGGTGGGGGTAGGGGGTCGGTCCTGGCCGGCCTGTATTGGGTGGTTGGGGTGGTCAGAGAGGCCTCCACAGCCGCTGGGCATGGGAGAGTCCTGCTGTGGACAGTGGCAGGAGGGAGTTGAGGGCGAGTCAGGTGGTGGGGATTTGTCCTTGTGCCTGTCCCTGCCCTTGTCCCCGCCTAACAGCCACACTAGCCACTCCTTGAAGACAGCCATGTGCACCCAGTCCATCATGTCTCAGACTGAGCCGAGCACAGGCAGGCCCCGGGACAGATGGCTGGGGCACTGGCTTCGTTGCGGCTCCTGGGCCCGAAAGGGCATCGGGCAGAGGGTAGTGCCCCAGGGTGCCCTGGCCTGGCACCAGGCGGGCAGGCTCAACATCCCCAGTGGTGTGGCCCGGTTCAGGGTCTTCAAAGGAAAGGCATGTCGGGGGACGTGGTGCCGGCCTGCTGGCCTTGGGAGCTGCTGGGCTGCCCCTGCCTGGAGGGCTCCGTCTCCCTCCTTGCTTGCTTACCCCTCTTTCTGTCTCCCTCACAGAGAGCTCTGGGGCCACGGAGGTAGGGCAGGAGGACCTGTGGGCTGGGCCCTTCCTCTCAGCCCCTGGTCCAGTTCCCTCCTCTTTCTAGGTCACTTGTGTCTCCTGGCCTCGGGTTTCCCTCTGAGGTTTCCAGCCAGAGGCAGCACAGGTGGGGTGTGTGTGTGTGTTTGTGTGTACGTGTGACAGTACGTGTGAGTGTGCACAACGGTAAGGGCCAGGTGATAGAGGAGGTAGCTGGGCACTGGAGCAGCTGACATCTGACAGATCAGTCACACGGGAGCCAGCTCCAAGGGGCCCCAGCCACACCTGCCACTGCTGTCTGCCACCCACGCCTGGGCTAACTGGCCCTCCCAGTGCAGTTATGGGGGACAGGGCCCCCCGCTCAGCTCGCTTGTTAGCTGCCAGGGCAGTGTGCAGTGTGAGGTCAGCGGGAAGCTGCCTGGTGGGCCACCGTCCGAAGCTCCTCCTGCGTGCGGGGCTGCGGTGGCGCTGTGGCTGAGCCCCGGGCTGAGGGTGGGGAGGCCTCTGCTTGAGGCCTCGTTGCTCTGTCTTCACCATTCTATGTCACTACAGCAGAAGTACAAATGGCTCACAAATATGTGGGAAAACGCTCCCAATCTTTAGCCGTCAGGGAAATGCAAATGGAAACCTCCTTGATTCCATCTGGAATGGATGTTATCAAGGAAACAAAACAATAGGCAGTGCTGATGAGGATGTGGGAGAAAGGGAGCTCCTCTACACTGTTGCTAGGAATGTGCAGCAGTCTGAAATCAGTGTGGGAGTTCCTCCAAAAACTAAAAATGCAACGACCCTGTCATCCAGCCGGGCCGCTTGTTGTGTGCCTGAAGGAGCTGAATTCAGCATAAGTGGAGAGATCTGTATGCCTGTGTTTATCAGCCATTATTCACAAGAGCCAAGTTATGAATCAGGGCAGGGGCCCATCAGCAGATGAGTAGAAGAAGCGATGGTTCTATTTACACCGTGGAGTATTATTCAGCCATAAAGAGGGGGATAGTGTAGTTTGCAGGCAAATGGATAGAACAGGAGATCATCACATTCAGCGAGATCAGCTAGACACAGAGAAACAAGTTCATGTTTCTCTTACATGTGGAAAATGCAAGAACCAAAATGACCCTGAAAACAGGAGAGGGCCTTAGGCTAGGGTAGAGGGAGGGTAGAGGGAGGGCAGATACAGAGCACCTGGTGTGCCTGTCGGACAAGTCAGAGTCCGACTCACTAATTTGTGCAACTAATACACGTGAACAATTATAATAAACGTATAAAGGGAAAAAACCCACACCCGATGGGGGAGTTTATGAAGAAAGGAAACCGATTTCTTATAGTTCTGGACTTGGAAGTCCCAGGCCAAGGGCCACAGCTGACGTGGCGGATGCCAGCCCTGGAGGGCGCGCAGGTAACCTCCAGAGAGAGCCAGGCTGTGCCCGAGGCTTCTATGTCCATGGACCCGGCCGGACTTGGGTTGAAAGCGTTTATGGAAAACTGATTCCAAAACGTTCCAAAGCTTGCTGTGCGCTGAGTACCACGCTGAACACACACTGTGCGGCCCGGCGTGGGCACATTTGGCTGTAGCCTCCGAGTCCCACAGCCTCGGTTTCCCCCAGCACGGCTGTCGGTGCTGTTTTTCCGTTACCTCGCACCTAGATCTTTGCAGCACGGTTAGGCCTGTAGTGCTGTGTCAGCACAGAAGGTGTGGACCTTTTACTTGTTATTCTCCAAACAATACAGTACAGCTCTACACGCCATTTCCACAGTGTTGTGCGTTCCCAGGAGTCTGCAGGGGGATGTCCCTTGGTTTTGCGCTGCACCGTTGCAAGCCTGTGGGCTTTGGAATCTGGCGGGGTCCTGCAGCCTGGCTCCTGGGGATACTGAGGGAACCACTCTCAAGATGACTAAATCTGTCTGTGAGGGCAGAACCCTGATGAGCTGGTCGTCCCCCATGATCCCACCTGCTGGCGCAGGGGCCACAGGGGTTGTGGTGGCAGGAGACCCGATGGTCCAGAGCCCAGACGTTGGCCTTGCTGACCAGGCACCCTCGTTCTGGTCACTCTGCCTTGTAAGGTAGCACTTCCCTTCTCTCTCTGCCTCTGCAGGTCCTCCAGAAGCTGGGGAAGGCGGATGAGACAAAGGATGAGCAGTTTGAACAGTGTGTCCAGAATTTCAACAAGCAGCTGGTGAGTGTGGTGGCCCTGGCCTTGGGGCGCTTGTGCGCAAGGAGGAAGATGACAAGAACCGAGTTGGTGGAGTGGAGGAGCTCACAGGACAGGGATCAGAATGAGCTGCTGAGGCCACGGAAGACTCCGGAGGGAGTACTGGCCCTGAGCAGGACTGCTGGAGAGGGAGGGCATACTCAGGTCCTTGGTGAGACCCGGAGAGAATGTTGGGGGAAAAGAGGGGAGCTGGGGAAGGTGCAGATGTGGTCAGACTGTGGAAGAGCTTGCATTGCAAGGCAGGTGGGAGCTACAGACGTTTCTTACTAGGAGAGTGGCACTCTTACTAGGAGAGTGGCACCTGCAGGGTTTAGTGTAGGGCAGAGCAGGCTGGATTTGATTTGGACATTATCGAGCATGACAGGCACCTGGCTGTGCGGCAGCTCTAGGGAGAGGCGTTTGTAGGTGGCTGTGAATACCTCTGAGCAACCCAGAATCATTGTTCCCGTTTTGTAGATGAAGCAGGTGGGGCTCAGAGAAGCAGGGTCATTCACCTAAGTCCATCCAGCTTTGGAAGTGAGATCAGCTCTGTGTTGATTTAGTTCTAAAACCAGGAAAGGATTCCCAAAGAATCCTTATCAAGGTCTACTCTAAGATAGGGGTCAGTGACAAGAAGGGACTTCATTACGTTAGTCGCCTGGGGGCAGAGGTTAGATACAAGGAAGAACTTACTACTGATGGGAAAACGCTAGCTCCATGCTGTCCTAGGCTGCCCCTGAAACTTTCCCCCACAAAAGCCAGAGCCAGCCATTTCTGTGGCTGTCCCTGAGGACAGTAGAGAGGAGACTGAGATGACCCTGGCAGTCTCTGACCCTAGGGAGGGTTAGGGGCAGAAAAGAAGGGATACTGGGCCATGGCTCCATGGCAGTGCCAGGCAAGGAATGGTTCTGGGCATGCCAGGTCAGGTCTAACCTCTGCTAAAAATGCAGCAGCATGGGCCCCAACAGTGGACCCGGGGTGGGGATATTCCCGGTTTGTGTCTGAGTCCTTGGAAAGCACTGAAGCTTCCTACAAAAACCTCTGCAGCTGGAGTGGAACCTGGGGTGGGGAGTGTCCTTTGCAGACACTCATTGGTGAGGGATAGGAGCAGTTGGGAGAAGCCTGGGGGTGTGATGAGAGAGAGCATCAGGAAACATGCTGGGAGAGAGTCAGGGAGCATGCTGGGAGAGGGTCGGGGAGCGTGATGGGAGAGGGCCAGGGAGCATGCTGGGAGAAAGTCAGGGAGAATGATGGGAAAAGATCAGGAGGCGTGCTGGGAGAAGGTCAGACCATAATGGAGAAGGTCAGAGAGCATGCTGGGAGAGAGTCAGGAAGCATTCTGGGAAAGGCTTGGCCTTAATCTGGGAGAGGATCAGGGCGAATGCTGGGAGAAGGTCAGAGAGCATACTGGGAGAGAGCCAGGGAGCATGATGGGAAAAAGTTAGTATTTCTGGGATAAGGTCAAGAGCATGCTATGAGACAGTCATGAAGCATTCTGAGAAAAGGTTGGCATTATTATGGGAGAGGGTCAAGAGCATGCTGGGAGAGGGTCAGGGAGCATGATGAGAGAAGTTCAGGGAGCATACTGGGAGAGGGTCAGAGAGCATGCTGGGAGAGGGTCAGAGAGCATGCTGGGAGAGGGTCAGAAAGCATGCTGGGAGAAAGTTGGTATTTTGGGGACAAAGTCAAGAGCATGCTGGGAGAGGGTCAGATTGTATACTGGGAGAGGGTCAGGGAGCATTCTGGGAAAGGGTTGGCATTATTCTGGAGATGGTCAAGGAGCGTTCTGAGAAAGGGTTGGCATTATTCTGGGACAGAGTCAGGAGCATTCTGAGAGAAGGCTAGGAGCATGCTGGGAAGGGCTGAGAAGAGCAGGTGGGCAAACCTACTTTGGCATCCCAGAGAAGTTCAGCACATGAGGCTTCTCAGGGTTGGGTTGGGAGCCATCATGGCTGCTTCTCCAGTATAGTAATGGGAGGTTTTTCAAGGCCCAAGTAGGCCCATAACAGGGAATTTATGCCTTGGTTTTCTCACCTGTAAAATGTAGGGAAAATTTGCAGCTTCAGCGTCTGATTCTGCCTCTTGGGTGTGTCCTCTAGTCACTGGCTTCCTGAGGTTATAGGCAGCTCTGAAGTCCTTACAGGGGTACTGTGGGCCGGTTTCTTGTATGTGCTTGACAGATGTATCCTTGCAATCCTTGTAATGGGATGCTGATATTCTTTTTTTATTTTGTAGATGAGGCACAGGAGGCTCAGAGTTTAGGCAACTTCTGAAGTCCACACAGCTGGTTTGGGAGCATAGGGGCTTAAAGTCAGATCCTGGGTTCTTTCATTTATGCTCAGGTTCCCTCTTTGGAGCTGAGCCCAATGCTGAGGGCAGTGGGCAGGGCTGGTGAGAAAGCCGCAGTCTGGGTAGGGGTAGGGGTGGGGGTGGGGGTGGGGGTGGGGGTGGGGTAGTGGTTGGGACGGTAGTGTCTGCCCAGAGCAGGCTGGGCGGCCTGGTGGAGGGTGATGCAAGCACAGATGTAGGAGCTGAGGTTCCTTGTAGCTTGGTCTCAGAACTGAATCCACAGCATGCTTGCCAGCCAGGGTCACCCCTGGTGTGTCCCTGGCCCTGGGCAGATAGTCATCTACTGATTCTTAGGCAGAGGGGCTGGGCAGAGAAGCCAGGGCTATAGACAGGTGGTGCTGGTGGCTGTCTGGCTGTGGGCTTGGAGGGGTCACCTAAGCTGAGGGTCTGCCTCCATGTTGGCCGGGGTGGCTGGCTGTTCAGGTGCCAGAGGTAGGAAGTAGGCGGTTTTGAAATCTCTTTTCAGTCTCTGGTAACCTCCCTCCTCGGGGTCACGGCAGCTGGTGGGTTCTGGGTTTTCTGGGTGTGAGTATAGCTGCTCCCGGTGGGGAAGCCGAACTTGGGGCCCAGCCGCAGTGAGTGCAGGGGGGCAGCTCCTTTCTCATCTGCACGCTGTGTGCCCGCTCACAGCTGGAGGAGGGGAGACAGACCTGGCAGCCTACCCCGAGAGACCCCCAGCTCTGGGACTGGGAGGGATGTTAGAGAGCGCTTTCGTTCCTTCCCACACCCCTCTTTATTATACGAGGTAACGATTGAAATACTGTGCATGGTGAAAGTCTAGATTTAAAAAGAAATTACCACTGTGAAAGACATCGTGCCATTAACCTCCCTGAGAGTATTTCTGCGTGCCTTGCGCACACGCAGCCTATGGGTCGAGACACTTTCGGAAGCAGTTCTGGAAGTCCTCTTTCGAGAGTGTCTGCGAAGAGTGATTGAAACACACACAGTGCTTCTGTTGAGCGCCACCCAGTGGAGAGGTGGCTGGTAAAGCCGAGTGCCGTGTTCTCTGCACCTGCTCCCTGCGCCTGCGAGCCACGGCAGGCTCTTCCTCAAGTCAGACTGGTCACCAAAGGTAAATGCTCTGAATGGATTCAAGACATCGACACATCTGTGACAAGCAACTGAAGACACTCCTGAGAGAGGGTTCCAGAACTGCTCCAGACAGGATTGGTGGGATAAATGTGTTTGAAGCCAGGGGGTGTATTTTGAGGTTTAGCGTCATTTTGTTTTTTGAGATGGTGTCACTGTGCAGTTCAGGCTGGCCTTGAAGTTGACAGCACTCCCCTGCCTTGGCCTCCGAGTGCGGGGGTTGCGGGTGTACCCCACCGCGCCCGCTGGGTTACTGATGTTAAAGTGTCTTTTACTGTAATAAATGACTTTCATTTAAACATGCACTGTTTTTTGATCATACCACTTACAGCGTGCCGTTCTAAACTCTTCCTGCCATCCCTCCCTGTAACGGGAAAGCGCCTGCTGTAATAAATAGGCCCATCTGTGGCTTCTCCAGGGCCATATCACTATGAGGATTGTATTTAACTCACGCTGCAGCCCAGGACCCAGCCTTGCGGAGTCTCCCATTCTCCAGTTCACGTGACTGGGCCATGGCCCCTCAGCTTCCTTGCTCATCGGGCAGGGACCGTGGTGTGGGGAAGATGGTACAGGGAGCCGTGGACCTCCAGGAAGGAGTGGGGCCTGTGTGTGGGGACAGGAGGGGCGTGGGGGGCTGCGGTGAGCCTAGGAAGCTGGCTGCCCACGCTCCCCTGGAGGGAGACTGCAGGTAGGGTCCTCCTCAGGGGTGCTGGATCTCCCAGGACCATGACCAGCTGTGTCTCCCTGAGGGGCTGGGGGTGTCTCTGCGAGGGGACAGGCGATGCTTCTGGTAACACGGGGCAGCCTCAGCCACTGCTGCCATCCTCTTGTGTCCCTCTGCTTGAAGCCTGTCTCCCGAGGCCATCAGGGGGCTGGCCGTTCCCTTGAGCTGTCCCCTGAGCAGCTGCGGTGTGCCAGGCAGGGCATTGCCTCCATGGGCAGGTGAGGAGACAGAGGCTCAGACAAGCTCCTTCACCTGCTTACTACAGGCCCCCAAGCCCACCTGGGCTCCCCACTTCTTGTGTGAGTTCTGGAAACGTCCACTTCTCATAGTGGCCTCAACCTGGTGGTCACCCCCTTTAACCTGTTGTCCTCTCCACTTCTGTTTCTGTGGCATCAGTGGCCCAGCAGACTCGAGTCCAGCCTGCAGCTCTGCCCACTCTGCCATCCCTCTGTCCCAGTAGGCCCAAGGCCGTCCCCTGACAGGGAGCTTCCTGCAGGCCAGGCCCTCTCTTTGGCCTATCCTTCCTACATAGTGTGCTGTGTCCTTTTCTCACCACGTGACCTTCTCAGCCCGCCACTCCCTGCCTCTTTCGGAAGTGCCTCCCTTTGCAGGTCCACTGCCATCCACCCCACGGTGCCCTCCTGTCCCATAGGGTCCGCCCAGGCCCTCCTTGCTTGGCAGGATGCTGGAGGTCTGATCTAGGCACCACAGAGCAGGTGTGATGAGCTGCCTCCTGGTGGGAGCTGCACTCGCTGGTCACTTGTCCACTGTTGTCTGGGGAAAGTCCATCCTGCTGGACCTGAGGGCCATGTTGTCTGTGGCATACAGCTGCCCCCACCATGGCACCTCCAGGGCACAGGCACCCTGCTTTCCTGACAGAGCCGGGAGTGGTGACTGACAGAGGGACCCCAGGGCTCCTGAGTGGGGGCAGCATTTGGAGGGCAGCACCATTCAGTGTGTGTTTGTGACAGAGGCCACTGCTGCTGTCTTCTGAGGACGGTTGGGTGGTGGCTGCTGCCACAGAGGCTTGGCTTGTCATGTGAGTGTAGCAGGAAGGAGGTTGGGGACCCATAGTCATCCCAGACCCTGACGTGGGTCTCACCTTTCTTGGCAGACTGAGGGCACACGGCTGCAGAAGGATCTTCGGACCTACCTGGCCTCTGTCAAAGGTCAGGCTGGAGGGAGAGCTGGACCCGGAGCTGGTGGGCGCGGAGCTGGGAGGGCAGCAGGGGCATGCATGGCGGGGAGGGTGTGTGGGGCAGTCTGCAGAGGCCATCTGCCTCCTCTCTGCCCCACAGCCATGCATGAGGCCTCCAAGAAGCTGAACGAGTGTCTCCAGGAGGTGTATGAGCCCGACTGGCCGGGCAGGGAGGAGGCAAGCAAGATCGCTGAGGTAGGGTTTGTGCAGGGAGGTGGTCTTGGCCCTTCCCCGAGAGCCTCTGGCCCCAGGTGCTGCCCCCACCTCACACTCCAGGCCAGGCCTCGGTGTGGCTGGGGCACATGTGCACACTGTCTGTGCTGGGCTAAGCTGCCTTGCCTCAGGGCCGTGCTTCTCCTGACACTGTCACTGAGGGATGAGGCGATGGAGTGAGACCAGGGAAGTCTCCCTCGCCGACCCCCTCAGTCTTGAGTGTGTTCAAACCTCACCGTCTTCCTTGGGAGAAACTACAGGGCAGGCATTGTTACCCCCATTGGATAGACTGAGGCCCTGAGACACCATCCCCCCAGCTTTGAAGCAGTGGAGCTGGGGCTGACCCACAGCCCTTGGGGAGTGCTCCCTGCTCCCTGGTGGCCACCCTGGGGCTGCTGTCTGTTTCAGAACAATGACCTGCTGTGGATGGATTACCACCAGAAGCTGGTGGACCAGGCGCTGCTGACCATGGACACCTACCTGGGCCAGTTCCCTGACATTAAGGTGTGAGCTCTGTGGGTGCATGTGCCCTGCTCTGCTCAGCAGCTGAGGGGGTAGGTGGGGGCAGTGAGGAGAGGCCGGGGCCCGGCTCAGGCCTGGAGGTGACTGTCTCTGCAGTCCTGCCCTCCTCGCACTGCCTGGGGCTGCCCTCCTGCACTCACCAGGTACGCTTGTGTGGCCGTGTGCTCCGGAATGACTGATAGTGTGAGATGCCGTGTGTGCTTGAAGGCAGTGTGTGTGTCGCCAGTTGCCTGGGTCTGTCTGTCTGGGCAGAAGGCTGGCTGGCTGCTGGCCAGACCCACAGACACACTAGGAGCTCTTGGCGTCAGTCTGTCCCCAGGTGAGCAGGCCCTGTGCTGTGTCAAGCCAGGGTGGCAGCCACTGTGTGGGGCCTGATCCAGGAAGGCAGCTGGGACATCACGCTGGAGGGGCCCCCGGGCTGCCCAGCGCTGATGCCTCGGACTCCCTGATGCTCTGGGGAGAAGCCAGGGCCCAGCAGGCACCTAAGGAGCTCCCAGCTGAGAAGAGGCTGGGCCCACACCATCCTAGAGTGTTGCCCGCAAGCCGCTGGCCCTGGGGGGAGGCTGCGCTGGAGAGGGGCCACTGCCCCTGCAAGGTCTTGCTCGAGTGCCTAGCAGCCTCAGACCCTCTGCTGGGGCTCTCCATGCATCTCCTCCCTCTCTCTGGGCCCAGCCTGGCTGGGCACCTCCACACAGGCCCCAGGGCCCACTGACCCCTGCCTCCTGCATTTGTCTGCCCTACAGTCGCGAATCGCCAAGCGGGGGCGGAAGCTGGTGGACTATGACAGTGCCCGGCACCACTACGAGTCCCTGCAAACTGCCAAAAAGAAGGATGAAGCCAAAATTGCCAAGGTAAAGGCTGGGGAGCAGTTCAGGTGCACCCAGGGGAGCAGGGGGTGGGGGTGACCTTGTGGGGAGGCTGCTGAGAGGAAGGGCCCTCCTGCTCCTGTATGGTCCCCCCTGCCCTCCGGTGGCTCCTGCGCCCTGCTCTGGTGCCTCTTCCAGGAGAGGAGAGTGGGTTTGGGTTTCCTTGGAACGGTGCTGCCCCGCCTGGCATACGGAGTGGAATTCTGTCACGGGATCCCAGGTGACCCAGCCCTGGCTGGAACAAGCTGGTGGGCTGGTCACAGGCCACGTGGTGAGGGGCTGGGGCAGCTGCCCAGCTCCCTGGGGCAGGACCCTGCTTGCTGCACCTCTGCCGTGCTAACGACTCTCCTGTTTGCCTTGCAGTTGGAATTCACTCTCTCCACACCACCTGGGCGGCTCCTTTTAATTCTGTCGCCGCAGAGGCCTTTCCTTGTGGTGGGGCTGACTGCTCTGTCCTGTGAGCTCGGTGTTTAACATCTGTGTCTGTTTCTCTCTCCCTATCTGCCTCCTGTCTCTCCACTCCCCTTTGCCTTGACCTGCCCCCTCTCAGCCTGTCTCGCTGCTTGAGAAAGCTGCCCCCCAGTGGTGCCAAGGCAAACTGCAGGCTCATCTGGTAGCCCAAACTAACCTGCTCCGAAATCAGGTGACACTGGCTTCTAACCTTGCACGTGCTGACGCCATCTGGTCTGTCATCCTGTCCTCTAGTTGGGTGCCTATCTGCCCAGCAGGCCAGGCTTCCTGAGCAGGGCAGGCACAGCCACCTACTGAGAGCCAGGGGTGGCCTCCAAACCCAGCTGTGAACTGGCAGCTGCCAAGTGCAGCCAGGCGGGGGCTTCCGTTAGCTCTGTTGGACCCAAGACCAAGTCTGAGGCAGACAGAGGCTGGGGGCCCTGGTATGTGGTCCCCGTGAGGCTTCTCTGCAGTCCTTGCACCCCAGGAACAGGACAAACGTCGCTGGGCCATTTGTTTTCCCTGAGGACTTGGTGAGAGGGAGGAGGTGACATTAGGATTCCCGCCCTGGCGTGCACAGTCCTTCCAGCTTCCCAGAACTCCAAGGTTGTCCTGAATCTGCGGAGGAGACAGAGCTGCCTGGGGAGACAGGCCGTGTCCAGGCTGCAGAGTCGGTTAATGACAAAGCTGGGGCTCATCTGGCTTGTTAACCTAGCCTGCCTGGCCTCCAAGTGGGTGGGCACTGCCACAACTGGCCCGGGGGTTGGGAGCCCAGATTGGCTCTGGAAAGGACCCCCAGAGGCTCTCTGATGTGGCTGTGGCATGGAGACCTGGAGGGATCCTGTAGTCCCGGTGGCTTCCTGGAGGAGGTGCTTAATACAAAGCCCTTGTCTGGTCTTACTGGCTTGCTGGTAGATACGACCCGAGCACTCTGTCCTTGAGGTGGGCTGGTGTGGCTGGGGGCCCACTGGAGGCCCCAGAAAGGTGGGCCGCATGGTTGCTCCTCCAGTGAAATCTTGGCATAGGCAGCCTGAGGAGGTTTGGGGTCCCCTCCATACTGGGGACTCCATGGGGGTGGGGCGGGCAGCACTGGCTGACCCACGAAGTCAGGTTTCTCTCTGGGCCGCTGCCCCACTTTTCGTGGGTCACCTCCTGGTTTCATCATTTCAGCCCACATGCATCGGGTGCTGGTGACAGTTTCCCAGTTTCTTCTTTTTTTTTTTTTTGTACTGGGGATTGACCTCATGACCTTGTGCTTGCCAGGCAGCTGCTTGTATTACTTAGCTAAATCCCCGGCCCTGATTTCCCAGTTTCTTATGTGAATTGTGGCCAGATTTCTTTTAGGCCAAGGGGGGAATAGGGTGGGGGGGTGGCTGATTTGGGAGGGGATCAGAGTGGGGATCAGGGTGGCCTTGGCTCTCCAGGGCCTCTGGAGATGACCTTGGGGACTATTTAGGGGGACAGCAAGAGGCCTGAGAATTCCTCAGCTGCCTTGGGAGGGGTTGGGGCTGAGGGTGCGGCTGGGCTGGGAGGGCACCCTCGGGCATCTTGCGATACTCCACATGCAGGTTTGCCTTTCCAGCACATGGGCTTGTCACTTGGATCCCCTTTCTATTTGACCATGCTCTCCTCTCCCCAGGCCTGACTAAGCCGTGGGTGGCCAAGTGTGAGTTGGGCCACGTGGGGCCCAGTGTGGGCCTGGCTAGGAGGAGCAGTACATCCTCTCCCCCACTTTTTGCACCAAGTGCTTCTAAAAGGGCAGAATATGAGGAATGTGACCCAGAGGGAGTACAAGACAATGGCTGTGATTCTGGGAAGTCTGAACAGTTCCTGCCCAGTTTGTAGTGCTGGCAGGACCTCCCGCTCTGATCCTTTCCAGGAGGAATGCAGGTTGATCCTGCATTTCCCCTCACCCCTCTTCACGAGATCCTTCCGTCAGACAAGGAAGCCCTGTGCATGTCAGTACCGGAGGTGACCGGTCAGAAGGCATGGTGTCCCCCCCCCCCCCACACCCGTTAGCTAGGAGGGCTCCAGCGCGCGCCTGCTGCCGCCAGGAGCTCCCTCAGGCCAGGCCGGGCCGGGCTGCCTGACTCCGGAAGAACAGCTGTCCGGGCTTGGGAAAATCGTGTGCTTTGGGAAAGCGCATCCTGCCAGCTGGTTTCTTTTGCCATAGCCTAGCCTGAGAACGTGAGGCTCTTGGCGAGAAGTTTTCTCCTGGGTGGGGCCACCACATTCCTGGGCTGTGACTCATACCTGAATCTGAGTCACCCCTAGTCACTCTCAGCAGCACCCTCCAGAAGCAAGCTGTCAGCGTCCGCCCCCGCAGTGCAGTGCGAGCCTCGCAAGCCTCTGGCTGGCTGGTGGGGCCTTAGCGCCACCTGGTGGATGCGAGCAGCCTGCGCGGCTTAGGAGGGAAATCAGGCCCAGGGTCCACCTTCTCCTGCCGCCCTCTTCTGCCCTTGCCTGAGCCTCTGCCTCAGGACTCCTGGTGAGACAGGTTGCAGAAACCAGGGGGATAAAGCTGCGCGGGAGCTGACCCTGCGAGAGGGGGAAGGCGCCCTCGGGAGACAGCAGCAAAGCCAGCAGCCTAGGGGGCCTAGCGTTAGGGCCCAAAATCGCAGATGCAGGCAGTGCTGCCACCTGGCTGAGTCTGGGGTCGGACTCTTGTGTTCTTTCTGTCACAAGCCTTCTTGCTGTGCCCTGTTATCCAGGCTTTGTGGACCAGATAGGGTGGTTCCTCTCTGCCGTGGCTGCCATCCCCTCTCCTTTCCAAAGTGGCCAGAAGACTGTCGTAGGGCCCTGGGGTGTCAGGTGCAGCCCAGCCTCTCCCTGCCCGGAGCCCTGGTCCTGCTCACTGGGCAGGGGTTAGGGAGTGAGGGGGTTGGGGATGGCCTGGCCCCTGACTGAGGCCCTGAGAGGAAATGACCTGTCCCGCCCCCAGGCGGAGGAGGAGCTCATCAAAGCCCAGAAAGTGTTTGAGGAGATGAATGTGGACCTGCAGGAGGAGCTTCCGTCCCTGTGGAACAGGTGAGGCCAGGAGAGGCCCCTGTGCCTCCTGTGTCCGCGTGCTCCGCGTGGTGCACCACCACTGCCCTCCTTGGGGTTTGTATCTCTGTGAGGGCACCCGTGGTCCTGTGTGGGCACCTGGCTTGCGAGGTTGACCCCACAGGCTCTCCTGGGCCAGCTGCCCACCTCCTTCTCCTTTTCTTCACACTGGCAGCCGCGTAGGTTTCTACGTCAACACGTTCCAGAGCATCGCAGGCCTCGAGGAGAACTTCCACAAGGAGATGAGTAAGGTAGGCGCGGACTCCCTCAGGGCCCCGGGCTGTGCTGGCCAAGGGTCAGAGTCTGAGGCACGGAGGTGGTAGCCCAGCCCCCCCCGTCCCTGCTAGGGATAGGCACATGAGTGACCAGAGAGCCCCCCTGAGTGGCCAGCTTCTCTGGGGAGACTGAGTGGGCCCAGGTCCAGCCCTGGCCCCCTCCCCGTGCCTGGAGTAGTCCAGGAGGGCAGGGACCAACGCTTCTCAGATTGCAACGGTTTTCAGGGTTCCTTCTTCCTCTGCCTTCCCCTCAAAGATTGTAGACCCCCCCCATTAGAAAACTTGTGAAAAGTTCAGCAAATAAGCATTTTGGGGAAGGAAAATTTTATTTGAAGTTAGTCTCTGGAAATATATGCCACAGAGCACAGTGCTGTAGAGGTGGGAGGAAAATTGATCTCTGAGCTTCCTTGTGGTGCATGCAAAGAGGGAAAGATGCCTGCCAAGGTGTGCGTGAGCGGGACCTCTGCTCTTGCTGTGGGACTTCTGGAGTGGAGCGTAGCCTGAGAAGTGTCTTGGCAAAGTGACCTAGACAATTAGGATCAACAGTGAGTTATAAGAAACAGTTTTCGTGAGAAAGGTCCCGGCCTCTATAGTAATTTAGGCTGTGCCTATACAGAGCAAGAAAGGACAAAGACTGCTCCCAGAAACTAGACCTGACATCCACGCGGCCCACTTCTGTTCTCTTTTCCCCGGGTTTTGGTGGTTTTGCTGTGCCAGTTCTGGCTGTCACTTTAGGGACAGAGGCACTCGCCTGCTCTGGGGAGGGGTAGGGGTTGGCAGGGCAGCAGGGGTTCCTGGGGCAGGGGCTGTTGGTGGCCTTGGGGCCCCCATCTGCTCCCTGTCCCTTCTACAGCTCAACCAGAACCTCAACGACGTGCTGGTCAGCCTGGAGAAGCAGCACGGAAGCAACACCTTCACGGTCAAGGCCCAGCCCAGGTGCGGGGGGCTGCTGCAGTGGGACGAGTGGCTGGCGGGGCTCAGGAGCCCGCTTCCTGGGGCCCGGTCTGTGGTTGGTGCCTTCGCTGGGCCTCTGGGCTTGGGCCTGGGGCTCCGTGTCTTCTGTAGCTTGGCCTCCATCCATCGGGGATGCAGATGAGCGCAGGCCCCTGTCCCTAGCCATTCCCATTCCAGTGTCCCAGCAAGGAAGGTCGCAGGCCTTCCCGGCTCAAGGAGTAGGAGCGCATGGGGGGGGCAGCGCTCAGGCTTAGGGGTGCAGGACTGAGTGCTTCTTTAGATGGGGCCTCCTGGGGAGCTCAGATGCTCACAGTCCGCCACCTCGGTGTGCTGCCCTGTCCCCTGCCTGGGGCCCTGGGTCCAGCTGCTGAGGAGCTTCTTGTTTGCTGCTGGAACCCCTGAGTGGGAGGGAAAGTACCACTCCTCTGGCTGAGACTGGGGGAATGGGGGAAGCCAGGGAGTTCCCTTGGGTTTAGGGGGTGTGTGTGTGCGTGTGCGTGTGCCTGCATGTGCTGGTGGGTGTATGTGGGTGGGTACACAGGTGCCTGCTCCAGCAGAGTGCAGCGCACCATGAGCTTTGCTTTCTGTGTGTGTAGAGTGGGGTGATTGTATCTGCTTCTTGGGGTGACCGGGGTGCTCCCAGGCCTAAGGAAGTGTGTAGCGCATGTTGTGGGCTCTCTGAGTGTCGCCAAAGTACGTGGGAAGGAGAAAGGCCCCTGGGTGCCGAGAGGCAGCTCGGGGGCGGTGGGGTGGAATCTGGCGGGCTGGCTCCAGGATGGTGGGGTGGTGAGTGCCACCACGGGGCGCTGGGGCCGCTGCTAGGAAGGGTGATCCGGGAAGAGGGGCACGGGAGCCTTCCCTCTGGTAGCCTTCCCTCCTGGGGCCACACACCGGCCGAGCTCTTGCTGGTGCCCTGGGCCAAGAGCCCCTAGGGCCCCTAGCTGGCCGAGGCAGTGCCTGACCCCGCCTGCACACCCGGGCCCTGGCAGGCCTGGCCGAGCACGGGGGAGGCCCTGCGCCCTCAGCCTCCGGAGAGAAGTCCTGGTGGGGAGGGCAAAGGTCAGGGCCTAGCTCGTGTCTGGTTTCCCCAAACGAAGGCCTCCACACCCCGTCCGTCCCCACAGAAAGAAAACTAAACTGTTCTCTCGGCTGCGCAGGAAGAAGAACAGGTACTGCGGGGCGCAGCCCTGCAGCTGCGCATGCGCCCCTCAGGGCGACACTAACCCTAACCCTAACCCTAACCCTGACTGCCCGCCTGCGTGTGGTGCTGTGTCCGTGTGGGGAGGGCACGGGACCGAGGCGCTGGGGCGGCCCAAGGTGCGGCTCGGTGTCACTCGATGCCGAGGGGACGGGGCCCAGGAAGGGACCCTGCAGCAGGTGGTTTCCGGAAACAGTCACAGGTGTGTAGGATGCGCTGTTAGCAGGAGTTCCTTAAGGAGGCAAATGCACCCCGTGAAACAGAGCCACACCTCTCACGCCGTGCGCCCCAACCGCGCTGGCCTCCACAGTGGCCTCCTCTAGCCCTCTCAAACACCCACGGCATGGCCCGTGTGACCAGGGGCGGAGCTTGCGCAGTTTTCCTGGTGACGTCATCCCAAGGCCAGGGGTTGCAGCGCTGAGCAGCACGGTCCTCGAACTTTCTCTGGCAAGCGCGGAAGGGGGATTTGTTCTGTGGCCACCACGTCCCGTGGTGCTGGGCGCGCTGCCCATTCCTCCATCGTGAGGGCGTGCATTCTGTTTACCAGGCCCTGCCTGGTCTTTGGTGTCTCTGGATGTCTCTCCAGGGCGTGCAGATGGGGAACGGAATGTGGAGACAGTGAGGGGTCGGGAAGTGGGCGGTGGGGCTGACCTTGTGGCTGGACAGGCCGGGGGGCTGCTGTGTGAGGTGGGGTTGACTCACTTTGCCTCTAGGATGCCTGGCTTGTGAGTGCTGGGTTCTGGGAGAGCCTGATGAGACCTGTGGGGACCCCAGCCTGGCCCTGCGTGACCTCGTGTGGAAGTGCGTGCATGGCTAGGCCCCTGCATTCCTGCCCCTGCACGTTCCCTCCCTCTTCTCTCTCACACACACCCTGACACGGAGATCCATGAAGATACACACACACGTGTGGGTCCTGGGGACACACACACATGGACTGGTGGGGCTCATACAGGGACACATTTTCACACGTGGAGCTGTGTGTACGTGTGCTGCGGCACAGGAGTTCCCGGGACTCACACTTCACACAGGCACACGCGTAAGGCCCAGGGTGGCCTCGGGCACCCACGCATGTGCACAGCCTCTGGCTGGAGCCTGAGTCTGCTCGTCCTCTGCCGGGCCCTCCCCACATCGGGCTCCCTCTCCTCTCCTGTCCTCCAGTGACAACGCCCCTGTGAAAGGCAACAAGAGCCCTTCCCCTCCACCGGATGGCTCCCCGGCTGCCACCCCGGAGATAAGAGTGAACCACGAACCGGAGCCGGCCGGCGGGGCCACTCCTGGGGCCACCATCCCCAAGTCCCCATCTCAGGTAGGCACAGTGGCCTGGTGGTCTTCACCCCCTCCCTCCTTTCTTTGCTGTCGTCTCCTGTCCCTCTCCCTCTGTCCCCTGCCTGGCCTGGGGTGGGTTTGGAAAGGGAAGTTGGGTGTGGAACTGTGATCTCCTTGGGCCCCAACAGCCTAGGTGGGCTCAGCAGCCGCGGGTCACACCGAGGGGGCTGGGACTGTGACCGTCTGTCCGCTCCCCTGCAGTGGCCTCGCCTCGCCCTCTTCCTGGCCTTTCTGCTGCTTGACTCTTTCTCTTCCTTTCCTTACTCTCTAGACAGACATGAGTCTCCAGAGGAGGCTGGCTGCCTTCGGTCTCCTGCAGGAGGCTGGGAGGTGCCTCACTGGGTGGCCACGCAGGACTGTGAAAGGGACAGAGGAAGGGCTCAGTGAGGCTGTGTGGGGCTGAGGGAGACAGGCCTGGGCTTCTGGCCTGTGCTGTTTTACCTGGCCTCACCCCAACAGGCCCCCCACTCCCAGGTTCCTGACTGACTGGGAGCTGCCAGTTGCATGGGGCTGAGAGGGGGTGAACCCTGTTGGTCTCAGGCTGTGACCCCAGTGGGTGATGAGTACCGTGGTGCTAGAGCAGTGACGATGCCCACTGTTCAGGCCTTCCTCTGGACACTGCCAGTACTTCCTGCGTTGACGTCCACTGATTCCTCCCTGCTACCCTGAGCAGTGGCCCGGAGGGGTGATGGAAGCCAGCTCTGCGGTGGTGTGACCCGCCTGCCTGTGGGTCCTACTTGGTGAACAGGGGTGTGTCCCCTCCTGGAACCTGGCTCCATGCCGGTTTCCCCAGGTCATGCTGCAGCTCCAGCTCCGGGCCAGGGAGGACTGCAGTGGGCAGGGAGGTGGCCGGGGCTGTCACGCCTGCAGGTCCTCTCCCAGTGACCCTCTCCTGACACCTGAGCACCTGTTCTCCCTTTCTTTTGTCTTCCCTTCTTCTCATCTCCCTTTCACTTCTCCTCCTCATTCTCCTTTTTCTCTGCAGTCTTGCTGGACCTCCCGCTGCGGTCTCCCTCCTGGGGTGGCCTGCAGTCCTGGTGTTCGTGTCCGGGGAGCCGCCAGCTTCCCTTTCCTCGTCTTCTCCAGCTGCTGGGTGGGGCTGTGGCCGGGGCTGTGACTCACAGTCGCTTTGTCTTTGTCTCCTCGACGCCCGCGCTGTGCTGTGCCTCCCGTGCTGCCTTCCGCCCGCTGACCACAGCTCCGGAAAGGCCCACCGGTCCCTCCGCCCCCCAAACACACCCCGTCCAAGGAGGTCAAGCAGGAGCAGATCCTCAACCTGTTTGATGACACGTTTGTCCCTGAGGTCAGCGTGACCACCCCCTCCCAGGTCAGCCGTGGCCGCCGTGGCCCGGTCTTCTCTGCTCCTCTTCGGAGCCTGCATGACCTTCGTCTTCCCTCCCACACCCTTCCCAGGAGCCTGGCATCTGGCTCAAGAGGTTGCCTTGAGTTGCTCTCGCTTTTCCATCCACCCCTCACCCTCCATCACCACCACCCTCATCATCACCATCACCCCCACCTCTGAGTGTGCACTGTGGCCAGACACAGGGACACGGAAGTGCAGGGTCTCCTCACCTGCCAGCTGTGCTGTCAGCTCAGGGACGACCTCGCAGCATGACGCATGCTACAGCAGGAGCGTGGGGGGCTGGCGGGGAGAAGGTGACCTCTGCCTGGTGGGTTCTCAGGCAGCGCTTTAGCCAGAGACAGTGGAGACAGGTGGGAGGCGTGGAAGGCTCCCTGTGGTGGCTACACAGGTTAGTGTCAGGGGAGCAGCCGCTGGAGCAGTTGCACAACCTGCAACAGCCCTGGCATGGAAGCATCAGCTCTCAGGGCTGCTGCCCGTGGGTGCCCCGAGGGGCACGTTGTGGGTGTCCACTCCCCCGTGGGCCTGGGCCCGCAGTGGGCTGGGCAGGGAGGAGCTGCTCGTGGTGGCAGGCCGGCTGTGCTGGAGTGGCTGGCACGGTCAGCTCAGCTCAGGGTGACGGAGAGCTTGCCGCTCACGGCTGGCCCCTTGGTCTCATGGCCTCCCTCCTGCATGTCAAGGCTTTTGTGGAGATGGCAGGTCCACTGTAGGACCTGGCCAGGAGGGCTTTGCTGGATCTCTGCACAGTAGACTGGGCTCCTCTGCGTGGCTGGGAGGACAGGATTGGAGGCTGCGTGAGGAGCCCCTGCCCGAACCGAGAATCGTGGTCTCTGCTCAGGGGCTTGGGAGGCTGGACTTCCAGCTCCCTGGAGGGACTTGGGATTGGGACCAAGGGACTTCACACGCAAGGCAGGTGGCAGATGGGTGGGGCCCTGTCAGGGAGCATGTGGGCTCCTCTGGGGGATATAGGAGCGGCTTGAGAGATTAGGGGTGCTGAACACCAGGGCAGCCTGCAGCCAACTCTCCTCTGTCCGTGTGTGCTGGTGCCCCCAGGGACCCCGGACAGGCTGGCCAGAGGTCTGTAGACCAGGAACATGGGGTGGCATGACACTTAGCAAAACTGAGCAAGCTGCGGTGCCCACCATGTGCCTGTACCACCTTTCCTGACTTTTACATGCCTGGCAGAGAGCACACCTCATTTTGCAGGAGAGGGACCTGTGCCTAGGCCTCATGTGGACCTGTCCCTCACGTCACCACCCGCCTCCCTTTCCCACCCTCGTACCCATGCCTGGAGAGCTGGTGCTGCTGGCCAGTGCGGGGTAGAACGGCCATTGCCGTGGGTGGTGTCTCGTCTGGCAGGGCTGGCCTTGTCCTGGCCACCGGCCACCGTACTGGTGTCCCTGGGGCTGCTCTGCGGGGGTATGGTGAGTCTCAGTCTGCGTCTGTGTGGTGTGAGGTGACCCCTGCCGGGGTAGGCAGTGGGAAGGTGTCAGGACTCTGGCTGTGACCCTGCTGGAGTGCTGGGTGTGTGCTGTGGCTTGGCTGGCTTCTGAGGAAAGGGTAGGGTGCTGAGAGGCTGCCTCCTGAGACTGAGACACCTGTGTCCCTGGCAGTTGCTCCTTGGAGGTGGCCAGCCAAGGTGGGCTCCTCAGGAAGGGCTGGACCCGCGAGGGAGCTGGTTTCTGGGGCTGGGCTCCCCGGGTCCGTGGAAGTGAGTCCATCTGTGTGTGGCCCACTCAGAAGGCTGGTGCCGTGGCACAGCCAGGCCTGAGTGCCCTAGGACCTAGGAGCCCTGCCCGGAGCTCCCTGTCCTGGGCCGCGACGGAGGTGGCAGGCTCAGGCCTGAGGCACCCTACTCAGCGCTCAGCCTTGTCAAGACTGAGGATGGCCAGGCAGCTGGTGAGGGGAGATCCCTGGCCACATGCCGCTCTGGGGCCTAGGAAAGGGGAGCCACGGAGCAGACAGAGGCCACAGCTTGTGAACCCCATTCACAGGCAGCTTGTGCCCGGCCGGGCTCTGGTACTGCCCCCGCTGCTACCTTCTCTGCCTCGGGGCTCGCCTGGGTCCGTTTACTACCGACCCTGCCGAAGGGCTCCTGCTGGCTGAAGCCAGGCCTCCAAGAAGGCACTCTCTGGGGTGGCGGGGGTGCCCTGGGAGGCTCTGAAGCCCTGTAACAATGTGGACCCCACTTTGAAGATTTGTGTGCTGGTGCAGCCCCTTCCTTGTGCCTGGAGCCAGAGGGTCGCTTGCCTGCTGAGCCCTGGGAGAGCCAAGCCCTCGCTGTGGGGCCTCTTGGGGGGGAGCGCATAGCGGGTTGAGGCTGTTTCTGCCACAAAGGTGCAGGGTCGGGGCATGTGGGGCGGACAGCAGAGGCGTAGGCGCCCGGAGTCCCCAGCCTGGGGTGGGGGTGGGGAGATCTGGCCTGCCCTGGTCTCGTAGGATGTCGGCCACACAGCATCTGGGTCTGAGGTGACACCAAGTGTCTCCGTGTGGAAGCCCATGTCGTCATCGTGTTTGGTCCTGGGCACCGCTGTAGTGTGTGTGTGTGTGCGTGTGTGTGCGTGTGTGTGCCCGTGTGCACACACCTGCTGTATGTGCCGGAGGCTGGGGCTGTCAGCCCTCACTAACTGCTTTCCTTCTCTGCTGCTTCTGCCGCCAAGTTTGAGGCCCCAGGGCCTTTCTCGGAGCAGGCCAGTCTGCTGGACCTGGACTTTGACCCCATCCCGCCTGTGGCGAGCCCTGTGAAGGCACCCACACCCTCTGGTCAGGTTGGTTGTGCCCACCACTGCCCATGGGCCTGCCGGCCCCCAGGGCTCAGCCCCGGGCTCACATTCGTCCACTGCTGTGTGGGTCGAGCGGGCCTGTGCTCACGGGGATCACCAGATCGCCAAGCCCCCTTCCCCTCGTAGCCCTGCAGCTGGCATCGTGGCCCTCAGGGCCCACCACGGGGTACAGCAGAGAGTGGACAAGGGCCCAGGGCTCATCCTTAGCAGAGGGTTAGCCAGACACGCCCTGCAGTTTCATCTCAGCACCCTCTGAGAAGGCTCTGGGACTGTTACCTGTTGACCTGAGCCCAGCCAGCTCTGTGCTGAGAGCCCTGGGGTGAGGGGTCCCCAGAGATTGCTTGCCTGCCCTGTCTCTAACCTCTGTGCTAACTCTGCGCTTTCCCCCTCACTGCTGCGCTCAGTCCATCCCGTGGGACCTCTGGGAGGTAAGCTGCGTCCACTCCGCACCTGGCCCTGCTCTCCCAGGCCTGCCCAGGCCCACACCTCCCCCCGGGCCCCACCAGTCCGTGGTGCACACACTTGCCCGCAGCCACAGGCAGCCCACAGGCAGCTCACAGGCACGGCCAGCTCACCTGAGGCCACCTTTCCAGCCCGTTTGCTGCCCTTCCCTGTCAGGCCTGTGGGACAGGGGATCCTTGCTTGTGTGAGACGAGAGTCCCCCGTGATGTGACCAAGTTTTCAAGGCTGTAGGTGAGGATGCAGCTAGGCGGTTGCCTGAGTGTCCTCATGTGGGTCGTGTGAGGCCTGAGAGGCTGGAGAGCCTCCTCGGAGAGGCTCTTTCTCAGCCAGGAATGCATTGGACGGTGCAGGGAGCTGTTGGGGGGAAGGGAGGAGAGGTGAGCGGATGCCCTCGGGGAGCAGGGCCTGTTGCCAAGTCCTAGGCCAGCTCCTTTAGGACCAGGGTCACCTTTGCCTGATAGCTCAGCAGGGCAGGAGCTCAGGGAGGGCTTTAAGTGCGCACCTGGCAGTGGGAGAGTGGGAAGTCCATGCAGCTCCAGGATGAGGGCTGAGACCTGCTCACATAGGCAAGCAGCTGGGCCCGGTGGGTGTGGCCACAGGTGTCCCCAGGGTGCACAGTGCTCAGGGGGTTCCACAGAACGTTTCACAGAGAAGCAACCTGGTGGGTGCTGCATGTGGCCATCACACCTGCAGGTCCCCTTGACGGGGGCAGGAATGAGGTGGGAGGAGTGACCCCCCCCCCCCGGACACGAGGCCTGTCTTGGGAGCCCCACTTCCCTGCCGGCCCTGGCTGCTCATGACATCTTCTCTTGTCTCACTTCCCTGCCCACTGCCTCTCCCATGGCCCCACTGCCCTCCCCTGTTCTCTCCTGGTGGCCTGGCAGCAGCCCACAGAGAGTCCAGCTGGCAGCCAGCCTTCTGGGGAGCCCAGCACTGCCGAGGGCACCTTTGCTGTGTCCTGGCCCAGCCAGAGGGCCGAGCCGGGGCCTGCCCAAGTAAGTTCCCTCTCCAGCCCGGCTCGTCCTGCCTCGGGTATAGTGTGGAGAGAGCCCAGAGACAGGGTGCAGAGTGGGCCAGGCCCCTGGCCTCGAGGGCGAGGGGAGCCCCGGGACCCGAGGACAGGGCTCACCCAGGTGTGCTGAGTCACGCCCACAGCTGTGCTTGCCGCTGCAGCAGGGTGCCCGGCGGGAGAGGTGCACCTGCGAGCAAGCGCCGGCGTGCGCTGGGCACGTGCTGCACGTCTCTTCGCCTGATCTCTGTGGTCTCATCAGCAGATGCTTCCTTCTTTCATGGATGAGGAGATAGAGGGCAGAAGGGTCAGGCAGCTTGGTCCAGTGCTCGGAAATGGCCAAGGGGACACCCCTGTCCCCGTGCAGCATCCTCAGGGGAGGAGGCAGTGTCCAGGGCTGGGCCTCGCTGCCCCACCTGGCCCACGCCTTGCCTGGCAGGGCACGGGCATGTGTGGCAGGCCCTTGTCAACCTGCAAGGGACCACCCAGCTGGGTGGGCCAGCCTGGGCTTTGAGAGGTCCTACGTGAGAGGGCAGGACCTGTGGGCCAGGGTCAGAGTGGCCTCTCAGGGTCCTGCCCGTACCTTCTGTTCAGCCACCGTGCCCTGGCCTGCATCTCCCATGGTGTCTGTCCCTTTCCTGGTTGCTTGTCCACCCTGTGTCTGACTCCTTGCCGGCATTTATGTTGCAGCCAGCGGAGGCCTCGGAGGTGGCGGGTGGGACCCAACCTGCGGCTGGAGCCCAGGAGCCCGGGGAGACGGCGGCAAGTGAAGCAGCCTCCGTAAGACGGCAGGGACCAGAGCCCTGTCCTTGTCCCCACTGCCTGCCTGTCGCCTGCCACCTGTGGACCCCGGTGTGCCTGGCCGCGCTCGGTGGAGCCGTGGCAGGTGCCTGGGCACAGGCAGACACCTTTCCCTCCCTGTGGCTGAGGGCCAACCCTTGAGGCCCAGCCCCGCTGACCTGTCCCCTGTCCCCAGAGCTCTCTTCCGGCTGTGGTGGTGGAGACCTTCTCCGCGACTGTGAACGGCACTGTGGAGGGCGGCAGCGGGGCCGGGCGCCTGGACCTGCCCCCGGGCTTCATGTTCAAGGTGAGTCCTGGCTGGGTCACCCTCGTCACCCTCTCTCACAGACGTGGCTCCGCAGGGCTACGCCAGGGACCTTGGGCCTTGACGCACTCCCCGACCTCCGCAGGTGCAGGCCCAACACGACTACACAGCCACCGACACGGATGAGCTGCAGCTCAAGGCTGGTGACGTGGTCCTGGTGATCCCCTTCCAGAACCCCGAGGAGCAGGTGTGTGGTGGGCCAGGCTCCTCCACTGCCACTGCGTTGGGCACGGCGGCCAGCAGGGGGCAGCAGAGCCTGCTCTGCAGGAGCGAGGCCGCACTGGGGCAGCGTCTTCCTCTCGTCCTTCCTCTCGTCCTGACCTGTTCCCTGGTTCCCTCCAGCCTCTCAGTGGGCCCGTGTGGGCCCTGCATCTTGCAGGCTGTGCACACAGGGTCCTGGGCCTCCCAGCTGTGTCCCAAGCTGAGTCTCAGCCCAGATGCCTTTCAGACGCCCTTGTTGTGGCCTATCCATGTTACTGACTCTCGGAGCAAGGTCCCAAGGCTGGGATCACCCCAGTGCTCTGGCCGGGCGGGAGGACTGCAAGTTTCAGCTCAGCCTGTGCAGTTCAGTGATTTAGTGAGACCTTATCTCAAAATGAGAAAGAGAGTGGGGATATGGGGAAATAGCTCAGTGGGAAGGCCCTGGGTTCGGTCAGTAATAGAAGAGAAAATAACTGAACAAATGAGGGAGGTTCCCTGGCTGAACCTGGGCTAGTGTACCGGTGCACCTGAACCTGGCTGAACCTGGGCTAGTCCGGGTTCCGTGGTTTGGGCAGCTGTGCTGCCCACTGTAGGTGTAAATTAGCCTTTGTGGGTTGGTGGTGGTGGCCACGTGGACCTCTGAACTTTGTTGTCAGTTCAGCCTTGAGCACCTGCAGGCCCTGCACTGGAGCCCGGCCAGCCAGGGCCATTGTCTTCATCCCATCCACAGGACTGAATTGTCAGGATGGCTGAGGGTGAGGCCATCCCAGGCAGGGGACCCTGGTCGGGACTGGAGGGCACAGCGGTGGGAGGCCCGAGTCAAGGATTTCCAGCCAGTGCTGAATCCCCTGGTTCTTTCCAGCCCCTATGCCTCCAGCGACTGCCCTGTGGGCCTACCTGGGCTGGGTAGAATTCAAGAGCTCTGCCCGCAACCGGTGGGGTGGACGGTTGTCCAGAGCTGACTGTAGGCGCTCAGAGGGGGCAGAGACAGATCTGTGGCGAGGCAGGGGTAGGTGGGAGATAGGGTGAAGCCACCAGACCAGGCAGTGCCCAGGAATAGCCCGGCTGCAGGGGCACAGCCCAGGGTGAGGTTGGGAGAAGCAGAGGGCACCTGGCTGGGTGCACAGCGCTTGGGACCTTCCAGAGCAGTGGTAGCAAACCCGCAGGACGCGTGCCGCAGTGGGCAGTTGGTATCATTGAACGCTCTGAGGTTTGCGGTCACTGCTCTGGAAGCTGTCCACTGGGCGGTGTCTCCCTCTGGAGCTTTGTGATTCGTTTGTAGAGGTGTGACACCTGGAAGGACTGTCCTCCTCGGTAGGTTCCAGATGGCGGGAAAGCTCTTGGGTCTGGGAGTGAGGGAGTTGCTCAGATGTGGTCAGACCAGCACAGTAGCCAGGCTGCCTTTCCAGAAAGAGATCACCTTCCCAGGCCGGAGTAGGCTTCTCCCCAGCCCCATCCTGCGGGCAGGCTGCTGACTGTTGCTGGAGGCTGGTGGCAGTGAGTCTCAGGGAAACCGCCTGGAGGAGGAGAAAGGAGGAGCAGGGGTTATCTTGCCAGGGCCCCCTCGAGCCTGCCCTGGTGTGACCTGGGCGCCCTCCCTGCTGCAGGATGAAGGCTGGCTCATGGGGGTGAAGGAAAGCGACTGGAACCAGCACAAGGAGCTGGAGAAATGCCGGGGCGTCTTCCCCGAGAACTTCACGGAACGCGTGCAGTGACGGCAGAGCCCCTGCAACCCTCTGGGCACTTGAACATCTTTTCCCGAAAAATGTGTGCTTCTTTTCTGGGTTTTTTTTTGTTTGTTTGTTGTTGTTTGTTTGTTTTTAAAACTTTTAAAAAGCAAAGGGAGATTGAGAGGGGGAGACCTGAGCCAAAAGGTGTTCTCCCAAACATTAGGTTGTTTTCCAAAGAACCCGGTCTCAGCCCGTCTGGAGTTCACCGGTGTACCTGAAGCTGCTGTGTGCCCTAGTTGAGTTCCCGGCGTCCCCGCCTACCCGCATGTGTGCCTGGCCGCAGGGTGGGCTGGGGGCCACCAAGCCACCACTGCGCTTGCCTGAAGCTTTGGCCACCGCCGGCCTGGGCAGGGGTCCTCTTTTCCTGGCAGCTGCAGTGCGTGGGGCCCAGTTGCCAGCCCAGCCTGGCCCCGCCCCCAGACTCTGTGTGCTGTTTGAAAATAAACCTTAGTGTTCAAAACAACGCGAAACAAAACATCTGGCAGAAACACTCCGAAAGATGTCACGTGTCTGATTTGTCTCTGGCATCCGTCTGAGGCTGTGACACTGCTGCCGGCTGGGGTACCAGCTGCGTGGCCACTCTCCCCAGCTGGAGCCCTGGTGACATGTGGCTGAGGGGTGTTGTGTCCTGAGTGACCCTGGGGAAATGAAGACCTTGAGGCCCGAGGAGTTTGGGACGCTGGTTGGAGATCTTGACGAGGGTCTGGGTGTGTGGCCCCCAGCCGCCCAGGGCCTGAGTCTGCCAGGGCCGGAGGGGCCTGGCTGGCTCAAAGGTGAGCTTGGCTTGCCGGCTTCGTCCCGTCTTGTGACTCCTGCTGAGAACAGCCGTAGCTTTGGGGGCTGGTGTGAGCGGCTGATGACACAGCGGTGGCCTGGGCTTTTCCAGGCATCTTGGGAGTTGGGCTCATGGGCCCCGGAACCAGCCTGTGCTTGCAGGTGGAAGGAATGTATGTTTATGTCAACCTGCAGTGATAGTGAGCAGGAGAGTGGGCGAGCCCAACTCCAGGGCCCAGGACACCTCGACCTTCAGGTGCCTCTGAGAGGGCTTGTTAAGCGGGCACCCTCGCCGTCCCTCTGCAGTGGACAGTGTATGTGCATGGCTGTCGGGCATTGTCCCTTCCTTCCTGGTAGAACTCTGACTGTGCTCCGCTAACATCATTCACGCCCCCAGCTTGCTTGTAGCTCTGGGTAGCTTTATGACAGCTTCCTGGCCGGTGAGCGGAGGGAGGGCACGCCTTCCCTGATGAAGCGAGTCACAGTTTGGCCGAGTGCGGCTTTCACCTCCTTCCCCCTGGAATGGAGGCTAGAGTAGCAGCAGCCCTCTTGAGACCCACAGTTCGCATACAGGAGGGCAAAGAGCTGCTCACTGAGGGCGGCAGAGTGAGCACAGGGTGGGAGATGGCGAGTCTAGCCCAGGTCTGTTATTTGAGGCCTTCCTGACTGCTCCCGCATCTGTCCCTAGGTTCTCATATTTGCCCTCCTATAGTCCTGCGACCCCCGCTCTAGGCAGTGTTAGGATTTTCAGCGCGGTGAAACAGCAGAATATGGGATAAAAGAGACCTTTATTCCCAAGGACGTGGAGAGAAGTCCACAACCACAGACAGCCTGGCCTTCTCTAACCCGCACATGCGGGTTAGGGTACTCATATAACCTCTGACCAGGGTGGTGCCCAGGGCAGGGACAGGTAATGCACATGTTACTGATTGGAGGTACTTTTGCGCCACTGGAAAAAGTGACTACGGTTTGGTCCCACCCCTTGGTCCTGCCTCCCCCCGCAGCTTTCCAGGGCACAGCTCTTTCAGGCAGTTCTCACTGCTCGTTTCTTCCTGCACCCACAGGGGTCCAGTGTCCTCTGGATCTCCAGCTAGCCCACCTGCCAGAGCGGAACACGCTGCCAGGGAGGTTTCCCTGAAACGCATTTCCCATTGTTGCTGTGTTTGCACCTTCAGCCGTGGGCCTGTCCATGCGAGCCCAGGTCCACAAACTGGGCCCTGTGTGCTCTGGACACTCCCGTGTTCTCCCATTCCCTGCCTGGAAGGGCCTGTCCTCTGATGGCCATGACCCGTGTCCTCTTCCTGTGTGTGGCCTCTGTCACACTGCGGCTGAGCACCTCTCAGGGACGCACCCTTTCTTTTCCAGCTGACCCAGCTCCTCTGTGGGACTGAGGGCCCAGAGCTCTCCCCCTTCACCTGTCTTGCTGCTTGGCTCGCTGCTGGCAGCAGTGACCCCCACCCCCGTACCGGCTCCCCATGCAGCCCCTGGAGCCAGGCCAGCCCTGGCTCAGGTGGCTCGGAGCAGGACTGCTGTGCCCGGCCGCTGCCACAGTCTGCCTGCTGCTGTGTAGATGCCACAGGCTACCGCTCACTCAGAGTGAACGCGTAAGCCGGCGCCCTGCTCTCGCCTGATGAGGTTCCCTGCTCTCGCCTGATGAGGTTTGTTTTCAACTTTGCCTGTTCAGACTAAAGCGAATCTACCCTGAGCTGGCTAGGGCAGGTCTCCCTTGGAGATCCTGTCCTACTGCGGGCTCAGCTGTTTTCAGACTGAGCCCTGGGCAGACAACCAGAGAAAGCCTCTTCTCTCCTTGGAATCTACTCTGTGGCCTCCACAGCCTGTTTAAAGCCCTCAAACCAGCTTTCCTGTCAGTAAGCAAGGAGTTTGGGTGACAGGGTTATGTTGTAGCAAGATTGCTCAGCTCTGCCAGCCGAGCCTGGGCTTGTATTCATTCTCACTCCGATGCTCTTGGGATGGCAGTTTTCCCAGTGTTGATTCTACTTTGTTCTCCTGTAATCTGCTAATGTTTCTATTTTACTTGGACGAATTTTATGAGAGACCGTAAGATCCCCCAGCAAGGATAACATGTCCATAACATTCTGCACCAACAAAAGCGCCCATCCTCATGAACGTGTATTTTTGTGAATAACGTGGTGTGACTGCACACGTACGTGTGTGTGTCCTTCTAACAAAAGAGTGCGTGCAGTTGCTCCGCACATTCTAGAATTCCAGCTTGGGAAACACCTTGAGCCTGTGATGGCAGTTGTTTGGATGCCTTCTATGCTGAGAAACTGTCTTGTGTCCAGGAATTGAATTTGCAGGCCATGGAAACATTCTGCTTGAAAGTTGCCTGCTATTTAGCATTGGGATAGATGAGCAAAGAGGGAAGCAAAACGTTCTTCCAATGGCAATAAAATATCTGTTGAAGAAAAAAAAGCCTGACAGAGCGTATTTGGTTCTAGAGGAGGGTCCCACCAGCCATGCCTGCGTGGGGGAATTCAAGGCTGAGCTGCTCTGCACGATTCTGCTGCTTTTGGGGGGAGGCGGTGGACAGGAAGGTGGCCCGTGAGAGTGAGAGGACCCCCACCCTCCCTGACGGGAGAGGCAGAGGGAGTGAGGAAGAGCATCTGTGGGGGGTGGGGCTCTGAGGAGAGGGCAGTAGGCCCTACCTGGAGAAGGACCCGGCATGGGAACAGGTATCCTGTGTGTAGGACATTGAAGACGGGCACTCAGTTTGAAATTTATGCTAGTTCTGTGTTGGATTGAAAAAAATCTTGGTTTTCCCTGCTAGTCTTGAGTGTGTTCATGTAGCTCTGAGGAATCACGGGAAGGGACTGATGTTTTCGTGTTAGAACCTAGACCAGAGAGGGCTCTGCCGTAGAGGAGAGAGGGCTTGGTAGGGGCTGATGGATGAAACACCTCCCTGTGCCCTTGCTCGGCAAAACTTGTTGGAGATAGTAGGGCAGGAACTGAAATCTTCACAACAAAGAGGAAGGGGCAAGGAGCCATTTTGCTTGGAGCGAAGGAGATGATCTCAGAGGGTCAAGGGCCCAGGGCCAATGAGAGGCAAATTTTTGGGTTGCAGTTGGCCGCCTGGAAGCAGGTGTTGGAAATCAAGAGCTGGTGCAATTGTGCCTTGGCCTGTGGTTTTACTTCCTGCAAAACGGTGGTGATACTTGACTCAGGCTTGTTCTGTGAATGAATAAGTATTGTGCAGCAGTTTGTATTTCTTGAATCGTTTTATCTTTTGCAGTGCTGGGGATTGAACCCAGGGCCTTAGCACTCCCTAGCCCTTTTAAACGTGTCTTATTTTGAGACGGTCTTGCCCAGTCTTAAGCTGCCCAGGCTGGGCTGAAAGTTTCAGTTCCGTTGACTCAGCATATGTCTTACTCAAATAGCAAAACCTCGTTTATTTCTTTTGGGTGTGAGGATGGAGCCCAGGGCCTCATGCATTGTAGGTGAGTGTGCTACCACTGAGTCATATCTCCAGCCTCTCTGCTTGGACTTGTGTTTGCTGGAAAACAGAAGCCAAGGAACTGTCACTACCAGGTCTCACTTCCTTAGCTATAATTTTGGGTGACTTTCTTGCCTCTCTGAGTTCCCCAAACTAGGTAATATTCTTGGCCCGCAGGAATCTGCTCAAAGTCAGGGACCCAGAGCGTTGTTCCTCCAGGAGTTTGTGGAGTTGATTCTCTGTACAGAGCTTTGTTTTCCTTGTTAGCTGAGAATAATACTGACTTTGCCATCCACAAAATGGCCTTTACAGCACAGTACAATTCTGTGGCCAGAGAAAGGAGGCCAAGTTCTTACTGAACCCATGAAAAAAACTGTATTTCCAAGAAGACTAAGTAAGCTTTTGAGTTGTGGGAGGCCAGTGAGAATCAGATATTACTGAACAGTGTTTCCCCCCAAAATTCAAAGATCCTATCCAAAAATGGGCATCTGAGATGAATATACACTGCTCAGATGAAGAAATACAAATGGCAAATAAATATATGAAAAAAAGTTCAGCATCATTGGTCATCAGAGGAATGCAAATTAAAACAACACTGAGATTCCATTGTACTCCAGAAAGTATGGCTGTCACCAGGAAATCAACCAATAACAAATGCTGGTGGGGCTGTGGGGAAAAAGGAACTCTTTTATACTATTGGAGGGAGTGTAGGCTGGTACAACTACGGTGGAAATCTGTGTGGAGATTCTTCAGAAAACTAGAATGAGAGGTCCCATTCGACCCAGCTGTTCCTCTTCTGGGTATTTTCCCAGAAGAATTCAAAACATCATACCGCAGTGGTATATGTGCATCTAGGTTTACAGCAGCACAATTTGTAATAACTAAATCATGAAAACAACTCAGATGCCCTTCAAGCAAGGAATGGATAAGAAAGATGTGGTTTTTTTTAATGCAATGGAGTACTACTTAGCTATAAAGAAAGATAAACTTGAGGCCTCTGTAGGTAAATGGTTGCATCCAGAGACCATACTCGTAAGTGAAATGAATCAGACTCACATGTGCTGACATTGTACTGTCTCCCTAGTGTAAGAAACTGGAAGAGTAAATATGATCCAAAGGGTACAGTAGATATCGTGAAAGAGAAAGAAATTATTCAAAAGGAAAGAACAACTGGCATAGGGAAAAAGAAACAAAAGAAGGGGGAATATATATATATATATATATAGCTAAATTAATTGTGCTAGTGCATGGAAAAGAACAGGGCTTATACTATGATCAATTTTGCATTCCTGTATCTGATAATCTGAGCAACTATTTCGAAGATAACAATATGTAATATAATAATGATTGGTAGTTTCCTACAAGTTTGTTTTGAAATCATATCATTTGTGTTTTATTCTGTTTTTATTTTTTTTTAACTCAAGTTAAAAAAAAGGAAAAAATTTATTAAGTCATAGGATAAGAAGGAAGAAAAAGTGCTTGCTACCAGGTCTATAAATGAAGGAACATTAAAGTGACATTAACAGTACTTCAAAATATGACCCCAATAAAATGGGCTCACTCAGCCCTGTGCGATCGATTCCCGCTTGCTGAATCTTGGTCTGTAGTCTACTTTCTGAAGCGCTTCCTGAGCAGAGAGACCTGGAATCCGGACTCCACTGTCACTGTCACCGTCACCGTGGCCTGACGCTCCTGTCGGGGGGCCTAGTCTGGCCTGCACTGGAGACACCACACCCAGTCGCAGCTCATGACAGCGCAAAGGAAAAACTGTCTGCAGGTGACAAGAGCTGAGTTAATTTATGACAGCAAGTAATAATACAGAGAGACAGGATGCTGAAATTCTCCATTGGGAAATGACTATTTCATGAGTTTGATCAGTGCTTCCTTAGGGGTAAAACGGCTTATACAGACAGCAAAGGTACTGGCGCCCCTTCAGGGTCTTCTTGTAAAGCAGGCAAGGTCTGAAATATTTATGTGAATGACGTTTTACTGATACGAACTGAAGCTCGGGGAGACCGAGGCTGTCTTAAGGTGGGACGGCTTCTCCCACGCAGCCCTGATTGAGGAACAGTGAACATAATTACTGCTAGCAACGTTCTTTCTCTTGTTTCATAAGGGGAAACAACAGATCTTTGTGAATTTGGGGGGAACCTCTAGTAAGTTTCCAAGCATGTTTTAAAGATAAGAAGTTTTGTTTTTGCTGTTTCTGTATTTAAGATATGATCTCAGGAAAGACAAATCAAAGGAGTCATCCAAGATGAGGACACTTGATTCTTAAGAGTATCACGGGTGCCTGAGAGACAAGTTTTGCCCACCTTTGTAATAATTTTTAAAATGGCGAATGTAGAAGGTGATGTAATTTTCAACAACTGTTATTTTCGCAAGTGTATTTTGATTTAAATAGTAAAGGACATAATACAATCAGTAGAGAGCACAGACATTTCCCCGGGGAGCGCAGGCGATCTGCCGTGAGGACGTACTCCACGGAGGGTGAATAGTAACCAGTACTGCAGACAGGCAGGAGTAGGAAGGCGAGGCAGAAGCCCGTCAGAGTGAAGGGACTTCGCCTGCTTTTTAACATTTCATGTCTTCTTCTGAGGACAAGGTGTCATAAATCAAGGCAAGTAAAATTCAACCCCTTTCAATGCAGTCTTGTCATATTCAGGATCAAAATACTCTTGCCGTATAAAGCAGAAACATACACGTGTCTATTCTTTGCTTCTGTTTTATGTACACCACCAACCACTTGTGTTGATAACTTTTATTTAAAGTAGCAACTTTCACAGAACACACTGGGAAGGTGGGCAGAAAATTGAGGTGTGCCCTCCACAGCAGACTGGCAGGATCTTTACAACCACACATGCCTTTTACTCCTTAAGGTTGCAAGCAGAGATATGTTTATCAACAGGACCCAAACACAGAAACAGCATCTACAAATAAGCAACTAGACAACTTACTTAGAAATTTAGCTAAGTATCCAATGATTCCAGTACTGAAATTTATTTTGTGTACGATTTTGCTAGCTAGAGAGCTTAATTTATTTAGTCTATGACAAAAGAGGTTAATAAGTTTGTCAAAATACTGATTCTATTTAAAGTAACACCAGGTGTGGGGGCTCACACCTGTAATCCCAGCCCTGGAGACTGAGGCGGGATCACAGGGAGTTCAAGGCCAGCCTAAACCACCTGGTGAGGCTGTCCATAGTGTGTCTGTCTCCCTGCTCCCACAGGAACACCAGTTCTGTGGTTCTCGTAAGAGTACCCCACCCCGAGCTACATGCCTCCAAACACTCCTTTTTTCAAATCAAAATCGTTGAGCTAGTCTGACTTGTCAGAGATTTGCCTTAATGATGTGCACTTGGATTTATGAAGCTATTTCTTTGCTAGCTGATTTTGTATGCGATCATGCTGTTTCAAAGCCTAGTCCACTGGAAGTGTGAGAAGTTAGGATTTTCTTATTAACTGATCAAAACCGTACCTTTGACTTGAGAGGGAATAATCTAATTCATTACTGTATTTCCCACTCGCACACCAAGTGGTCACTGTGGATTTGCAGGAGTCTGGACCACAGACACAGGGAGGCTGTGCCTTCAGCCCAGCTGCTGCAGCCAAGGCTGAAGCACACACAAAACAAGGTTTTCCCAGTCCCGCATCTCAAGAGCTGCTCCCTTCACAGTGGGCACCGCATCCCACCTGCTTGAGTGCGATGAACAAAGAAGCAAGGACTCAGAAGCTGCATTTTCTGCCATCTTTCACTTCGAAAGGATTGGATCTCTGCCATCCGTTTGCAGAGATTACCAGATGGTCAAGTTGTAAAACTAAATTGCCAATCGCTGTAGCCAAGGGTGGAGTCTAATTTACCAGTCAGGTATGGACTAGAAATAAAGTGTAAACAAAGCAAAAATTGGAGAAATAAATTGAGAGAAACACAGTTAAAGTTTTTTGGTTACTTGGAATTCTCTCAGGAGGCCAAGAAATGAGATGCTTTACCCCCAGTACTCACAAGCAGAAATGCTGCTTACCCAACTGGCAGAATCTACTGGGTCTTGCTGTGGGACCACTAACATTGCTGAAGGGTGATTTTCAAAAGAGTAGAATCATAACTTTAAGAAACATAAATATAAATGAATGCATCTTAAGGATTATAATGAGGTATTCTTGAAAAAGGAGCCAGTTCAAATATTTATGTTCTCTACTGGGCAAAACCTATTTTTGCATTATAATGGACAGAAAATATTTGTACCACCACTAGCCTTCCACAAGTTAATGTGTGTCTAAAATTTGACTGTCATTATGCCCAACTAATGCCAGTCAAAGGTGTGTGCCCCTGTGGAATCACATAGCGCCTGCATGGTAGCCAGATTTCAGTGAAAGGTCATTCTGTCATCTTTTTCCCTCTCCGTTCCAAAGTCTTTTCTTCCTGACGGAAGAATGTAGGAAGTACCCCTGCCACAAAATAGAAACCAGATCAGTGGCAGATACTGTTAAGCTCAGTGACTAAGGGTGGTCAGTTGCTTAATGATTTTCTTCTTTAAAATACTTAAAACTATTTTATTGGTGCATTTTAGATATACATGGTCATGATGTAAGATCTTCTGGATGGTTTGCTGCATTCTGTTTGCTGGTGTCGTACAGAGCGGTTTTGCATCTGTGTCTGTGAGGGAGATTGGCCTGTAGTTCTCTTGTTTCGGTTGTGTCCTTCTCTGGTTTGGGGATGAGGGTAATGCTTTCTTCCAAGAATGAATCTGGGAGTATTGCTTGCCTTCAATTTCATTAAAGAGTTGGGGAAGTAGTAGTAACAGATATTCTCTGAATTTCTTGAAGAATTCAGCAGCGCGCAGTGAGGGCCTAAGGTTTTCTTTGTTGGTAGATATTTTTAATTACATCTCTAATTTCATTGACTGATACAGGGTTATTTAGAATTTTTATATCTTCGTGACTCAGGTTTGATAATTCATAAATACCTAGGAATCTATCCATTTCGTCTGTGTTTTCCATCTTATTAGAATACAGGTTCTTGAAGTAGGTGTTAATGATTTTCTGGATTTCTACAGGATCTGCTGTGGTTTCACTCTTTTTACTGTTAATTGCGTGGATTTGAGTATTTTGGTAAGGTTGGCTGAGAGTTTATCAATTTTGTTTCATCTTTCAAGGAACCAACTCTGATTCATCGAGTCTTTGTATTATTTTCTTAGCCTCCATTGCATTAATTTCTGTTCTGATCTTCATAATTTCTTCCCTTGTACAAGCTTTAGGTTCAACATTCGGTTGGTCATTTGAACTCACTGTTTTTCTGATATGGGTAGTCACTGCTATAAATTTCCCTTTCATTGTAGGACTGCTTTCATTGTGTCCCATAAGTTCCAGTGTGTTGTATCAGGATTATTGTTTAATTGTAGAGTAATTTCTTCTTTAATTGTGTCTGTGACCCATTGGTTGTTCAGGAGGGTGTTTCATTTCCATGTATTTATGAAGTTCTTGTGGTTTCTTTTGCCTCTGATTTCCAGCTTCATTGCACTATGGTCTAATGGTATGTATGGGATAATTTCAGTTCCTTTACATTTACTTAGGCGTGTATGTGGGTCTATTTTGGGCTAGTATGTGGCCTGTTTTAGGGAATGTCCCATGTGCAGCTCAGAAGAATGTTTATTATGATGTTGTGGGGTGGAATACTCTGTAGACATCTATTATGTCCATTTGTTCAAAAATTTGGATTCAGTTCTGATAAGTTTCTTTATTGATTTTTCTTTTTGTATAGCTATCTATCTGTGACAGTGGGGTATTGAGGTTCATTACAATTGTATTATGCTTGTTTGATTTTCCATGTCCACTAATATTTTTATATAGTTGGGTGGGCTGGTATTTTGTGCACACATATTTATGATTGTTATCTCTTCCTCTTGGATTGTTCCCCTTACAAGGACGTAAAGTCCTTCTTTGTCTCTCTTAACTAGTCTTGGCTGGAAATCCACTTTGTCTCCAAATAGAATAGCTACCCATTCTTTTTTCTGGGTTTCTGTTACATGGACTATTGTCCATTATTTTACTCTCAGTCTGTGAATTTCTTTTGAAATTAAATGTGTTTCTTGTATGCAGCATATTGTTGGATCTTGCTTCTTGATCATTCTGCCAGCTTGTTTCTTTTGATTGGTGAATTCAGACCATTTACACTGATGGTTATAACTGATATGTATTGACTTATCCTTGTCATGTTACTTTCCAGTTGTTGGTTTGAGATTCTGTCCTCACATGGCTCATTCTGCTGCATATACTTTCAATAGAGTACTTAATCTCCTGGATATCTGAATTGGTTTCATGGATTCCATTTCTTTCTTATGTTCATGATTCTTATGTTCTTATGTGTTCATGTTTTCCATCATTTTCCTAAGATTTATTTGTATCTACTTTAGAGTCACTATGCATGTTTTTCATTATGGTCACCATCTCTAGTTATCTGAGAAATTATTTCTGGTTCATTGCTTTCTAGAGCCTCATTCATCTGCTTTGTTATTTCCACTGTTACACTTCAGAAAGTCTAGGTGGGTAGCTTTTGGATTGTTTCACCTCTTTGCTGCCCTTGATTTGTATTTGATGAGCTAGAAGTCTGAGGTTGCATTTTGCTTACAGAGTGTCCTTGATTAGCCTAGGGTGCCTTAAGATACAGAGTTTTTCTGACTCAGTGCTTATCAGAGGTATGCAGCTGGGCTGTAGATATTGTCAAAGTCAGAGACTTGGTCAGAGACCTCTAATTGAAATATGAAATAGATATGTTTGCTGTTTTTTAAATGTGTTCTTCATTATAATTGTGTCCCAACAAATCCACCACAACTATATTGGAAAAACAAAACCAGAAAATAATAAGTATCGGAGGAACTGTGGAGAAATGTTTCTCTGTTGGTGGAAATGTAAAAACACTGCAGCTGATGAGGAAAATAGAATGGAATTTTATCAAAAATTAAAAGAATTACTATATGATTTAGAAATTCTATTTCTGCATGTATACCAGGAAGAATTGAAAGCAGAGTATTAAAGACACATTATGTATTTATGTTCGCAGTAGCATTATTTACAGCAGCTAAACTACGGTGTCCATCAGTGAATGGATAATCAAAATGCAGTCATATACAAAATAGAATATTACTCAACCATAAAAAGGAAAAACCATTCTGACACATGCTATGACATCAATGAAACTTGAGGACATGGTATGGAACATCAGATGGTTAGAACAGCATGGGAAATAAGCCAATCATGAAAAAGACCTGTGCAGTATATTCTATGGATAGGAAGTACTTGGGATAATCAAGAATAGAATGAATTTGTGGAGGTGGGTGGTTGTGACAATGTGCCACATTATCAATGTACTTAATAGTACTGAACTGTACACTCAAAAACTGATGGGATGATAAATTTCATGTTATGTGTTGAAAACAAAGAAGAATAACCTGGGATTTGTTACTCACATAGTGTGACTTTGTGCTTTAGGCTTTTTAAGCCTCAGTTTTCACTGAGAGAGAAAACTCAGTATTATAGCATCCATCCTATTCTTTCCTTCTTTCCCTCTGTCTTCCTTCTTAAAAATGTAAAACTAAGTACCATCAATCTGGAGCTTTATATAATTTAACCATGAGTCAGAAAATGCTTATTTTTGACTTGGGAAATGTAGACCAAAAACAAGACAAGATCAGATCATGATTGACTGATAGCCATTACCATGAAAATCGATGCTAGAAAAATAGTTGCCCAGAGATTTCCAGATGAGAGAGCCAGGTGCCACTGAGTTAGTTGAGAGCTTAGCTCCTTAAACTGTTAAGAAAACTTTCATAAAAAATTTAAAACATTTTCCCAGTAGAAATAAAAGTAACTTATGCCTTCCTTTGGATGGTGTTATAAACAATATCATACTTTAATTTTATTTTCCAATTTACTTGTCATCTCTACAGAAATAAAATCATATGTGTTGATTCAAAGACTTGCACAAAAATGTTCATAGAAACTTTGCTCATAATAGCTTCAAGCTGGAAACAACGCAAATCCCTACCACCAAGCCAATGGATAGGTTACCTGTCGTATTGCCATACCGCAGAATACTGCTTAATAAAAAAGGAAGAAACTACTGATACATGTTACCGCATGGGTGAACTGCAGTCATTCTGTGTGAAAGAAGTCAGACAAAAAGCCAGTATGGCAGGGCACACCTGTAGTCTCAGCACTCAGGAGGTTGAGGCAGAAGAACTGCCATGATTTTGAGGTCAGCCTGCGCTACATAGTAAATTCAAGGACAGCCTAAACTACATAACGAGACTTGTCTCAGAAATTTAAAAAAAGTCAAAAAGATACATACTGCATGATTCCATTTATATACATCTTTAGAAACTAAAAGATCTCCAGGGACAGAATCCAGACAGTGGTTTCCTGAGGATATAGGAGGTGCAAGGAGGGATGACAGCAGGACAGGAGAAAGCCCTTAGGTGTGGTGGGTATAGGCTGTGGCTCTGGTTTTAGCCATAGACACATGTCACTGTATCTGTAGAGGCCCCTTTCCTGTCCTCGTCACGGTTCAAGAAGTTTGTGTTTGTAATCTCATGGGAAAGTTACTGGAATTCTAGTGAGTTAATTCCAATCTACTCCCTCCAGTGTAACCCGTGGTGAGCATAAAGACACTAAAATGTATTTATATTCATGGGGAGTCAAGGGGTCCAAAGTCTGGCCCAGAGGACAGTTAAATGGAACAAAAGGCCTTGACCCAGGGCCTAACCTTGATTTTATTCATTGGTGAAGAAGAGAGGGGCTTGGGGGTGAGTGACCGTGAGAATGGTGGGAAATGCGTGGGTACTGTGAGCTGGGCTAAATAGGAGGCCTGGAAGCACCTCTGCAGTGTGCAGAGAGAAGGACATGCAGAAAGGCCAATCTGCATAACACAACTGAGGTAGCATTTAATGTTTAGGGGCTGGTGTTTCAGCTCTGATGTGCAAACTTCTCTGCCCTGGGAAGTCACAGCCTCTTGTCTCAAGCCTCAACCCAGCCCTGGAACACTGGCTCTGCATCCAACCCGCCTGCCTGAATGATGTTTAGGGAGACGCTGGGGTGGGGAAACAGCAACTGTCACCCAGCTTCAAAGATTACACATCAGCACCTCAGCCAGCCCTATTTACATTGCTTAGAGCCCGTTGAAGGAAACAGGAAATAGCTTAATAGTTCTTACAGTGTTTTGCAGGTTTTCTAAGGTCTCTTATAGGCTGCCTTCTGTTTTCTGTAAAAAGGTCATTTATTCTATTGCTTTTACTTATTTGTGCCTGCCTACTGTAACAGGTAGAATCTCCATTATCATGCTAATATAAAATTAAAGATAGCCGTTTTCTCCTTACTCTTTATTTGGGGGAAACAGTCTCTCAGGTTAAATAGGCTGCTAATTAAAGTTTGTTTTTTTGTCTCCAACAAACAAACTTTATTCAAAGAACACAAGTATCTTACAAAATCCAAGACCAGATCACCAAGTAGACAACAAAATGACACTTTCTTGAGACAAGTGAGTAGCTGGTTGGCTACAATCAGTGCTCAAAAAGTTGAAAAATGAAAAACTCACAATGTTACAGACAATCGGAAGACATTGCATCTTGTCCTGTATTTTTAGAATAAAGGTTTAGTAGGACAATAACTGGTTCAACTAGAATGTTGTGAAAGGATGAAACCAGTTCTGGCCAGAGGGCTGTGCCACAGAGCAAATGGAAGGAGCCAGCAAGCTCTGCCTGAAGAGGTGCCTGTTGGGAGGGGGGGGTCCCCTTAGATGAGGCTGCTGCTCTCCACGCTGGACCCAAATCCAGTATGCACACATCCAGCAGGCCTGCTAGGAGAAATTACGGGATCCCTGTGTGAGTACCACGCAGATATGGTAAAAACTGGAGCTGATGCATCTTGGCAGTAGCAGGGCCTTTGATGCTGAGAAAGAAAGTAAGTATCTGAGTGGTTACGGAAAGATGTTTCTGAAGGAAATACTCCAGTAAATGGTAAGTGTGGGAAGAAAAGACCTTTTGCGGAAATATTGAAGATATGGGGGATGAAGTACAGGACATGCTGGAAAAATCTGGAGCTGACACTAAGAAGGTTCTCCTTGCCAAGAGAAAAGGACCTGAAATATATGGCAAGGCTTCTTTCAAAACCAAGAATGAGAAAACTGAATGTGTTTGGAACACATAGGAGCGCAGGCAGAAACATAACCAGCCGTTCCTAACTTTTCCCCCCATAGCGAGATATAAAAGCTGAGAAAGGAAAAACAAAAACAAAACACCAATAAAACCCTACCTAATATGTTTCCACATCATAATTTGACAGGCAGGCCCAGGGAATCCCTTCTCCCTCAAGCTATGACTTCACTGCTGCCTGTCACAGCCCGGGTGGCTGTGTACTGCACTGGTCGTCTCGGTCTCCCACTGCTGTGTCCACTGTACCCTGTGCTCGACAGTGCATGGTGTCACTGGGGCAAAGCAGTCAGCCCCCAAGGGGAGTGCGGGTCAGCCCACAGAGCCAAATAAGCTTCCAGGACAGAACAAGGAAGTGACTCCTCTGTGGCCTGCAAGTCTGTGCCCGTTACGTGTGGGGACGAGGAAGTTGAGCCCGGCAGCATGCCTGAGCTGGGAAGTTCCTCGACACCTGGGCCCATCTGTGGTGGCTCGTGAGGACCTGAATGCTACTCTCGTTCATCTGTTAGTCATTAGTGAAACCCGAGGGGCTTATTTCTCCCCACCACCAGAGTACAGGCAGTGGAAGCTTGCAGGAAGGTGACAGCGAACTCCAACTGCACCCCGTTGCCCTGGGTTAGGCACACTCAAGATTGCCCACGCTTGCTTGCTGTGTGTGCTGGGAACCTATTCTGCTCCCAGCACTGGGGTCTGAGCACAAAAGCCTGAGCACAGAGCACCCTGAATTTCTTCCCTCGACCCCAAGCACCCCAGGACCTGGAATCTGTCAGTGTGCACTTGTTTGTCACTTTAGACAAGGAATCTGAGGCATTTCAGCAGGAAAGAAAGAGGTGTCTGAGGTCCGTGTTGGAAGGACACTACATCAGCAGCAGCTGACCTCCGCGTGTCCGGCAGGTGAATGTGGCTCTGTCTACATTTGCAGGCTGAGTGGTCAAGGGTCAACAAAGGGCAGTCGTTCCCTGGAGGAGCAGGCGCTTCTCAAAAACTCTCCATTACTGAGCCCAATGAAAAAGGCAAAAGTTGCCTTTCCCTGAGGCATTTTGCTCAGGCCAACACATAAACAGCATGAGCCAGACACTGCAAGGCGTCACGTGCAGCCCCTTCCCCGTGCTCATGAGGGCGGGAACACAAGGACCTTCTCTCAGTGCTTCTCACTTCACACTGAGCGCCCACTGTTACAGAGCAGGCACGGGGAGGGGGCAGGAGACACTGCCGTGAACACAGTGTGTGTTCCAAGTTTGATGCCAAAGTCCCCTGTCCTCGGCGTCCAGGAGCAGCTATGACAGGCAGTTGCTCCTGCCGGATGACTCCCCTCCACCCTGTCAGCCGTGAACAGCCAATAGCCATTCCATGCGTCCTCAGCAGAGCGGCTCTGCCCTCCTGTGAGTCCCTAAGCTCTACCACTGCTCAGTGAAAGGGCAGCAGGGGTGGCTGAGAAACCTGGCGTGAAATCTGCTCAGTTCAACACGCATTCTCCTGCCAGTGTGTGCAGTTATTTCTACCACTACACACGGTCTGTGCGAGCTCTGTGTCACCATATTCACAGGAAATGGAAGAGGAGTTAGAGGTTTCCTTTTAAAGCAACGAAACCATACTTTAGAAGGCTTCTTGGACTGGGGTTGTATTTTAGTGACAGGGAGCTTGTCTAGCATGGGCAAAGCCTGGGGTCTGGTGCCAAAACCAGGGCCATAAAAAAGGCTCGGACAGCCTGCAATTTTGAGATACGGGCCTACATGAACCTGGACTGAGTCCCGCTACTGTAACATTTTGGACTGGTTACCACAGCAAGGTAATAGTATGCTCCATACATCTTTTAATGATGTCTTCTGTAAAAGGAGACAGTACAGTACCCAAACTCGCAGGGATGTAGAGGGCTGGGTGAGAAACCCATGGGCATTCTCAACAGTGGTAGCGGTGGCTCTTTTCTTTCCGCATCAGCACTACATCCTCATAGTCACCACCACTCCCAATGGATTAAGGCCTCTCTGTTGCCTGGTTACATGTTGGGATGAATGTGACAGGAGAGTAGGGTAACAAGGAGCACAATCACCTGCATTCTTGCCAGCTAGTGTCTGACGTCTGTAGCAGGTCCTCCTTCCCCGAGATAACGAGTCAGGTCTCAGGAAGACTGGAGCTGGTACTCAAGGTGGGAGAAATTGTCCTTCAAATCCCAGGCAGAAAATTAATTTCTCCCATACCCCTAAAATACCAAAAAAAAAAGAAAAAAGAAAAAAAGGGAGAACAAGTCTTTTTCAAATTTCTGTATGGAGAAGCACAAATTTACTTGAAAAAGATAAATTAGGAGAGTCTTCATAAAGAACACTGGGTGTTGTCGTAGAGAAGCCTAACTGGAAATTGTCCAAAATGGTCACAGTGGGTATAATTTTATACAGTTGGATGTTTAATGATGACATTTCAGTGCACGGACCCCAGATCTCTAGACTATATGGGCCCAAAATCTCTAGCACAATCTGAAAGTCATTTCAGAAAAATGACATATACCCCTTGTGTATGTTGTATCATTCCACCAAATTCTAGAAAAATCAATTGCCTCCCTCTACATGTAAAACCAATAGAATTCAAGCATAGGCTTTGCCTACAAGTGATAATCCGTTCTCTTTTTTAACCTGTATAAATAAGTGGCATGAAAAACATTTTGAGACAAACCTGGGTTGTCTTAGAATACATCACAATTTGCAGCACTCTACCATTCCCACTAGTGAGTGAGTTCTCATCCACCTGCTTGAAGAAGCAAAAGTCCCATGGCTGGCCTGGGAAAGGACTTCTTGGGAAGATCCAAGAGCGAGGACCCACTTGGACTTCAGAGGAGCTGAACCTCCTCTTTCACTGATAACCTGACTCCTGAGGTGGCAGCAACACAGACACCTTCAGGAGCCCTCTGCCCCAGGGCCTCTTCCTGAACGCCAGTATTCAGCAGAATTACCCAGGAAATCGTCTTGTTTAGTCTTCCCCACAGCATCCCCCACAATGGAATGGACCAAGACAACTATCCCATCCAAGTTCAGACTGGTTCAGCGCGTATTCACCAGGGAGGAGGAGTCCCGATTACACTTCAGGGTCACAACTGCATTTGAATAACAACAAGCTGTCCTTCGTCACTACTGCTTCATCTGCTTCAGAAAGATGAACAGAGGTAAAGCTTTTTCTAGGTATCTCATACTTCATTTTTCCACGGAGTGGGAAATAACAATGAACTAATAACCTAAAGATATCAAGTAATTTGACCCATTACCAGCATCGGCCAGAAAAGAAAGAAAGTGTCAGTAGCTGGATAAAGCCTGGAAACTCTGGTTCCTATGAAAATAAGAAAGTGGAATTTGACCAAGGCCTGTCATAGCACCTTCTAAATAAAATTTGTGCCAGTAGAAAGCCAGAGAAATGGAAAGAATCCACTGGATCCAAAACAGAAGTCTCTTTGGGAATGTCTTAGAGAATAGTACATAGTTATATTTAGCATTTATCTTTTCCCATTCAAGTTGTCAGATGTCACCACCTGAAATTTCTTTTTTTTTAAAATTTTATTTAAAGAGAAAAAAAAGCAGTACAGAAAAAAGGGTAGAAACAATACAAAACCTCAAAAAAACCCATAAATCACTAGTTGACAAACCACATACTCCCTGAAATAGCTGTTCATGTTACAAAATTAAGGCAAACAAAGTGAACACACAGTGAAGCTGCAAACAGAAAAAAAAGGATGGAATAAAGCCAATTGAGACAGTATAGTGAAATTGGCACAGAACATCACAGCTGTCACCAGGACAACAGTAACAGGCAACATTGTACATCTCGTTGTCTTCACAATAGTTGTTTTTCTACTAGGTACAGCAAAATCAAAGAAATACACAACATTATAGAACACATCAACACAGTATTGAATAGAGCAACACCATTAATCAGGACAAAACAAAACGGCATAAAAATATCTGCCTTAAGAGATAGTAGAAGGAAACTCCCCCCACTTGCTGTACTAAATATGGTCACCTCCTAAGAGATACCCAGATCCCTGGATCCCAATTGTTACGGGGGAGGGGGGGTGTGGTATGTTTGATTCTAAGCCCGGGCCCCGGTAGGTAGGCAGCAGGCTGGTTACTGGTTGGCTCGGCGCCCTAAGCTCCAACATGGTGCGGATCTCAGGAAACGCTCTTGTTTATTGTTTCCCCGCCCTGGGGTGGCCGCGGCTCCCCACACCACAGTCACTTTCCAGGGCGGCGGGCTGCTTACTGGTTGGCTCACTCCCCCAAAAGAAGTGACAACATAAGCAATGAAAGAGCAGAAACCAGATAACTGGCCCTCTCTAGGCCTCAGGGTTTACAAATGGCAGCCAGCTCTGATGGGTGCTGGGTGCTGACCCGTCGGCCTCCGTGTGGGGTGACTGAGCCTGCCAGGAATGCACGTGTCTCAGAAGATGGACAACTTGGAGTCTTGGACCATCTCTGCTGGTACAGCAGGATTCCAAGGAGATGTAAGGTCACCACCAAGAAGTCTTTGTGGCCTTTATTTCTCGTTCACAGTAGAGAAATCTGAGTGGCACTTCTATAATCTCTCCAATTCCTAAAATTGATCTGGACTGCCCAGTTTAGCCCATTTTCCTTCTCTACATAGGAGACCCACTGTGTCCCCAGATCCTTGGGGAGAGCTCACCATAGGTTTTTGCAGATGCCTTTGGTCTGGTTGAGGAAGCATTCCTGTTACCATTTTTTTTAAATCATGAAATTTGTTATGTCAAATGTTATTTTTTTCTGCATCAGTTGATATAATCATGTGATTGATGTTTAAATGTTAAGACAAATTTGTGTTTCTGGGGTCTACCCCTTTTGGCTGTAGTCCTTAAAGTACGGTGATGGGCACTATGGTTTGAATGTGTCCCTGAGGGTTCATGTGGTACAGACTTAATCTCCAAAGTCAGGTGTTAATGGTGTTTGGAGATGGAGCCTTGGGGGGCAATAAGGATTAGATAAGGTTATGAGGTCAGGAGAGTGAGACCCCCCCCACCCCGTGATGGCACTAGTGGCTTTATCAGAAGAGGAAGAGAGGCCTGGGCTGGGTGCATAGCCTCGCCATGTTTGTCCTGTCTCACCCTGTGCTGCCCCCTGCAGTGTTGCGACACAGGAGGAAGGCCCTTATCAGATTCCAGCACTTAGAACCAGGAAATAATAGACATCTTTTCTTCAGAAATTATTTAGTCTGTTATATTCACTTAGAACAGTGGAAAATGGACTAACACACTGCTTTTGGATTCAAGTGCAAGTCTTCCTTGGGTCTGCAGCCTACCAGTCTAGGGTTCTGTGGGTTTTGGTTTTGCTGACTTTCCCCAGTCGCTTGATGTGATTAGTTAAAAATAAATCTCTGTTCACATCTTGTTGGTTCTGTCTGGAGATTCCTGAGTAATGCACCATCAATTTGCAATGTTTTGGCAGCCTAGACAACAGACTAATCCACTTCTTTTTAAAGAGCCCTGATTAATGTGGGTCACTCGAATTTCCATCTTTTCAGATCAGCTTTATTTTCCCTCAACTATGGAACATAAATGCTGACTACCCCCCACTGCAACCCTGGCATCTAACATGGGCCTGGTCCACAGTAGCTGTGTAGCATGTATTTCTTGCATAATTGATGAATTTTTTTATTCCTATAGAAGGTGATTTCTAAAAAGTTGTTTACCAGAAAATAATTAATGCAACAGCAAATCATCACTTATTGAACATGAATCATAGGCAGGGATACATATAAAAAACACCTGTTAAAATTATTACTCAACTATCCCCATGGTGGCACTGGAGCCAGCTGACAGAGTGTGTCTGGGTTCCCAACTCTGGGCATCACTCCTGGGATGGGACTGGCACCGTGACCACCTGTGTCTTGCTCCAGCCCAGTGTCCATCAATGGACAAGGACCACGCCAGTTCGAAGGGAAGCAGGCCCTGGGGCTCCCCTGGCACTGCAGCTCCCCAGAGTTCCCTCGGCTGCAGCCCTCCCCTCTGCATGCCAGGGTCTCCCTCCAGCTGGCTGCCCTCCACTCGCTGCCATTTTCCCTCTAGCCTCCCTCTTGTTTTCCCTGGTAAAACTCAATTTGCATGTTGATGGAGATGAATAATTAGGACCCTCCAGCGTGAATAATCTTAGGTAAATTAATTTCCATGCCAACCAGGGAAAATTAATTGGCATTGTGATGTTTCATATTTTCTAGGAGGGGCTCCCCAGCTGCTGCGCCCACCTCTTCTCAGCCTCTGGCTTTTCTTCCCCAGCACTTTGGAGAAGATTGCTTGTTAGATTTATTGTTTGTTTGTTTGTTCTTTAGTGGCTTCCACAGTCAACAGTGCTACCCCTCCTTGCTGCTAAATGACCCATTTAACAAGCAGGATGAAAACCTCCTTGGAATCTCTCCTGGCTGAGTAAAATCCACCTGGTCCTTTACAACTCAATTTCTTAACTTTTTATTTGTTATTGTGGAATACAAAGGCATTCAAAGATACACATAAAATGTATAAATACATAGACTGACGAATTACTATGAAACGAACACCTGCGAATATCTTTTCCCATCTTGTGGCTTGGTCTTTCTCACTCTTTCTTTATTCTGCAGTACTGTGAGCTGAACTAAATTGTCAGCCCATTTTCCTTTTTTAATTTAGATACGGGGTCTCACTAAAGTGTTAAGTTGCTCAGGCTGGGTTCAAATTTGTGATCCTCCTGCCTCAGTTTCCCAGAGTGCTGGGATTACAGGGTGTGCGCCACTACACTTGACTCCTTTATCACTTTTGATGTTATTTTTTGATAAAATAAAATTTTAATTTCAATACAAAAATATCAGTCCTTTCCTTTACATCCTGATTAAAAAGTTATTACAAAATTAAGTGCTTGTATCACATTTTATGAGAAAATTGTAGTTCATTTTCATTTCTTTTCCAAAATGGAAAGGAGACCACCATAATTTGGAGCCATAGCTACTCTGGACAAGGCCTGTGTGAGATGCCAGGGTTTCAGTGTGGGGTAGTCACCCAAAGAATCATATTTCAAAGATCTGGTGTCCGACCGGTGGTGTTCCTGAAAGGTGGTATATATAATCTTTAGGAAGTGAGTCCTACTAGGTGTAGGTTAGGTCACTGGGGATGCCCTTGATGGTGATATTGGACACTGGACCATCCTCTTGCTCCATCTTCTGCTTCCCAGCCAGAGAACTCCCTCCATCATAAATTCTTTGTTATGTGCCCTGTCTCACCATTGACCCAAACCCCATAGGGCCCAGTGGCCACTGATGGTAACCTCCAAAACTGTGAGCCAAAATAAACATTTCTTTTGCTAAAGCTGATTATCTCAGGTATTTTGATATAGCAGTGTACTCACACTTACACATTCACATATGCTCCTGAGAACCATTTAAAAGTAAGTTGCAGACACTGTGACACTTTTTAGTCTTGTTTCAGGTAAATGATAAGAATACCACCATCAGATCTAAGAAAATTAACAAATTTCTAATATTTGTAGTATCTAGTACTAATTGAAATTCTCCAAGTGTTTTAGTATAGGAAGATTGGTTTACTTCTTAAATTTCATATAAATGGAATATGTTTTACATGTTTGTTCTCACTCATCATTATATCTGAGAGAGTCATCCACGCTGTAGCATATGTCTTAGTTCACCCATTGTTTGAGAGTGTTCCATTGTATGGACATGCCGTTAACTACCTACCCAGTCTGTTGGTGGAAAATTGAATTGGCCCTCTTGTGAATAAAGTTTTTACAAAGATCTTTTTACATTACCATTGGGGAATAAAGTCAGGAGTGCAATTTCTGGGCCTAGGGAAAAGTTGATATCTTAATTTATATTCTTCTAGCAATATATGAGGATGTTGGGTATATATACTATGGCCAGTGTTTGGTATGGTCTTCTCTTTTGATTTTTACCTTTATCAGGGGTGTAGTAGAATCTTGTGATGTTTTAATTTATGGTTTTTTTGGAGAGTAACAATGTTGACCACCTTTTCATACATTTTATTTGTTGCCTGGCTATATTTTTTGAATAAAACATGTGTTTTTCTTATGCTCCTCAGGGACTGACTGTCTTTCAAAATAATCACTTTGTCGGAGTTCTTTTTACATTCTGGACAAATGCCCCACGCTGAATTGATGTAAGGCAAATATTTTCCACTCTGTAGCTAAGGAGTTAAACAGATTCTATTCTGGCATAATGGCCATGTTGAGTTGAAAGCACTTGACAAGCAGTAGATTCAGGAGATCGCTATAAACTCCCTCTTGTTTCTCAACACTGGGAGTTGGAATGCTCATGTAAAAGACACCCTCTTTGTACGGAAAGCGAAGTATCGATCTTATCATCAGAGGCGCAAAGTTGAGGACAAGGAAACAAAGAAAACAAAAACAAAACAAAAAAACCTTATTAGTCTAATTCTTACCCTGTTAATTACTTTCTACCAAGGAGCTGCCTTAGCCCAAGCCCCTCAGTTTTGCCGTATTTTTGTAATCCACTACTTTCTGTCTCATCAAGTATATAATCATTCATCTTTAACTGTCTTTGGGTTTCATTTCCTTATGAAGGCTTCCAGGTTACATAAAATAAATTTGCATGCATTTGTCCTGTTCATCTGTCTTATGTCAGTTTAACTTTCAGGCCCAACTAAGAAACTCTAAAAAGTAGATGTAAATTTTTATTCTTTCTATATCTTCTCATTGTTTTAATCAAGTCTTTTGGTGAACAGAGCTCTTAATTTTGATAACACTGTATATTATTTTCACTTTTTAGTGTGATTCACTTAAGAGGTTTTTGCCTACTCCAAGTTGGCAAATATATCATTTGATACTTTCTTCTAGAAGCTTTGGAGGAGAGCCCAGTCACTGGCATGGCTAACTCCGTTTTGTTCTTCTGACTCCATCTTGCCTTTGGGTTTATTTCGGTTTCTCCTTCTGAGTCCTCTGGAGCCACTCTCCCTTTGGTTACCCTGGATTCCAGGGTCTGCAGGGTTGATTGGTGAACAGCTTAGCACTGAGGACTGAAATGACCCCAAGCATCAGTGGCTTTCTTGGCAGCAATAAAGCTCTGCATGACCTGTCCTGCAAAGATGGCCCCAGAAAACCAAGCAGACCACAGCCAGACCCAGACCACCTGATGTCCACCCCTTGCTTGCCTTCCTTTTCCCTAGGTAACCCTGAAACTTCTTGAAGCACCTTGGAAACATCTTGCATCACAGATCTCTGTTCTTCCTTGTGTGGGCACGCTGAGAATAAAACTCCTTGTTTTTGCCTCTGCTTTACCTCTTGCAGTGACTTCCTGGGGTGGCTAGCTGCACTTCCTTTGTTGAAAGTGATGAGCCAGGGCTTGTGCCCTAACTCGGGCAATAGCTTTAGTGATTCACCTTTCATATTTAGGTATATGATCTATTATGAATTCATTTTCATAGGGGAAGGATCAAAGTTTATTTTTCCATATGCATATGTAATTTCTGTAGCATCCGTTATTCAAAAGACCATCCTCTCCTCGTTGCAACTCAGTGGTGTCTTTGTCATAAATTAAATAGCTGTATATGTGTCTTTTCCTAGGGCTGAGAAATTTGTGTCCCTTTGGTCTATTTCTCTGTCCTCATGCCAGTAGCACACTTTAAAAAAAAAATTGTGATTTTAGTGTCAGCTCTGAACCGTTATATGTAACTTTTCACATCTTTTTTCTACTTCAAAACTGTTATGTTTATAGTAGATCTTTGCATTACATATTAAGTTTTGAGTCACCTAACACATGCAAATGTAGTTGGTGGGATTTTGGTTGAGATTGGACTGTATCTCTAGATCATTTGTGGAGAACTGATTTTTTAAAACAATATCAAGTTTCTTAATCCATAGATAAGATACTGGTCCATCATCTTTACTTTTCTTCAACAATGCCTTGCATTTTTCAGTGCTAGAGATTTTTGTATATCTGTTGTTAGATTTATTCAATAATGAGCTGGTAAACCTGTTTCCCTAAGGAGAAACTCAACATCCCCAGCTCATTTGCTGAATTCTGAGTGAAATAGACCCCATCATGGTTGACTTTATGTCAGCAATGTAATGTGAGTTTGGGGAGAGATGCTGTAGGACCTGAGATATCAAGGTTTCCTACCCTTCTAACTTAATACTCGACCTCATCCCCAGGGCTATGCAGGTGACAGATTTTACTTCTGTGATTAGATTGTCATATGGTACAGTCAGCCTTAAAGCAGAGAGATATCTGCATGGTCCTAACCTAATCACATGAGCCCTTGAAGGCAACTGTCTGGCTGGTTGCATAAAGAGAAGCAAGGGATGAGAAGTAGTTGATATGAGGGAAATTCATGAGATGGAGGGGACAACTGAACAAGGACTTGAGGGCAACTTTCAGGAGCTGAGAGTGGTCCCTGGCCCACAGCCAACAAGCGAGTGGGGACCTAGGTCCTTCAGCAGTGGGGAAGTGAATTGTGCCAACAACCAGTGAGAGGACAATAAAACTGTAGGCAGTGAGACCAGAGCACAGAATCCAGTCACACTGGACCTGGACTTTCAACCCACAGAAACAAAAAGTGGTAAGTTAATGCTGTCTAAGCTACTCAGATTGTGGCCACTAGTATGCAGCAATAGCAAATTGATGTAGACTTTGAAACTGAGAGTTTGGTGCTGCTCTCAAGTATCTAAAATGTGAGCAAAGATGGAGCAGCCATGTGCCTCTTCTGTCCTGACTCGTACAGCTAAAAATTCCTCTACACAATAGAACAAACAACCATAGGAAGTCCCTACAAGTTGGCACTCAGCTAGTTTCCTAGGGACCTCAGGACGGTAGGCGGGACACAGTGGTGAGCCCCCAGTCCATGCACTGCTTGCTGTGTATCTGCCCAGTGTGCAGAGCCCCTAATCCAGGACTGCCAACAGCCACAAAGGGCTGGGAAAGGGTGATGGCCAGGCACCTTCTCGGTGATCTTCTCCTCTAACCAAGCCAGCTCCAATGGAATCCACTCTGTCCTTCAGGGGGCAGAGCAGCTCCTACCCAGAGGAGCGGGTGGTGCTCCAGGTTTCCTACCAGGAAGGTGTGAAGAAGGCCCTGTGGTGACCAGGCCTCCACTCCCCTCTGGCAGCAGTGGACAGAAGGGAATCAGAGTAGGCTGCCCCAAACGTACCCTCTTGGCACTGGCATTACTTTGAGCTAAAGTGAAGTGAGAAACAGCGGACACAGGAAAAGCTCTCTACCCTCCCCTTTTCTGCCCATAGAAAAGGTGTACATTTGGCTTTTCCCTTTCTTATATAAGGAACACTGGAGACAAAAAGTTGTTGTGTTGGATCTGGGAAAAAAAGAAGACCCAATTTGCTAAAAATAATCCTTATTTCCCTTAGTTTTCTCTATATATTCTCCTTCCCACAATTTACTACCCTTAGAAGCCTAAATTGTTTTTCTTCTTTCATTTCTCTACAAATTTATTTCCCTTTCTTAAGATGGTTTTATTCTCCCCAACTTCTAATCACCGCTTTAAGTTATTCACTATTGTGTTCTCCTGTGTGCACATGTGTTGTGTGCATAAACAAAAGCTTTTTTTCTCTTGCTAATTTACATTATAGCAGTTTAATTTGCAGAGGGAGAGGTTTTCTTCTGCTACAAAACTTAATAAGGTAGTAGGAGGGGGACTAGCTTTCCCCCGCACCTGGGGTCAGATTGGTGGAAGAAAGCCGAGGAAAATGGGGCTTTTTGGATTTCTTTCCCCTCCTCCCTGATGTGCACAGGGTCAACGGAGCTTCTGACTCCATACCATAGCAGTAAAGCAGTAGGACTCAGCTCTCTCCTCGGCCTTCCTCGGCAGCAGTGTGGCCCTCCCCAGGGCTGAGTTTGCATGTCAAATGGAAGCAATGAGTCTGTACCACTTAGTGCACCAGGAAGCTGTCAGTGGACATGGAGAGAGGAACTGAACTGCAACCCCATCCTCCTGCAAAAAGGCAGAGTGAGTCATTGGCCCCTTCATGGGTGCTGCCAGTCAGGTCAGAGAAGGGCTGAACACACATACCCACCCTCTCTTGCACTATTCCTTGTATGGGTGCTACCTGCATAAAAAGAAAAATGGAATCCATAATATCCCATATGTTCACATTGGCACTGAAAAATCACTCACATCAAGAAACATGAAAATCACAAAAAAGCAATTGTCAGATCATAACATTGAGAAGAATCAGTTGTTGGCTTATCTGATGTGGATTTTAGGGTAGTGATCAAAAAATGCTTCAACAAACAATCATGAATTCTCTAGAACCAAATAAAAAAGGAGAAAATCTCAGCAAAGAAAAAGTCATTTAAGGGCCAGAGATTTAGCTCAGTAGCATAAGCACCTGCCTGGCAAGTGCAAAGCCATGAGTTCGATTTCTGGCAGGAAAAAAAAAAGTCACTTAAAAGGGTCAAATGGAAAATATAAAACTAAAAAATATTCCAAACCAAAACAAGACAAAAATTCTAAACACAAAACCAAAATTCAGTGGATGCCCTCAATAATGGAGTAATTGTAGAGGTGACAGAAGATAGAATCAGAAAACTTAAGGAAACAGAAGGTTTGAACAATACCATAAGCCAGCCAGACCTGGTAGACACTAGACTACTTTTTAAAAAAATCTTTCTTTTCCTTTTTGTTTTACCCATTTCCATGTCTCTGTGTTTCTGTGTCTCTGCCTCCTTTCTTTCCTTTCCTTTCCTTTCCTTTCCTTTCCTTTCCTTTCCTTTCCTTTCCTTTCCCTTTCCCTTTCCCTTTCCCTTTCCTTCTTTCTTTTTCTTTCTTTCTTTCTTTCTTTCTTTCTTTCTTTCTTTCTTTCTTTCTTTCTTTCTTTCTTTCTTTCTTTCTTTCTTTCTTCTCTATCCTTCTTTCTTTTTTCCTTCTCTCTCTTTCTCATTTCTGTCTCTCTAGCAGCAGGAATAAACTAGAAAGTACTGTTATGTAAGTACAGATGGCTGAGTTAGGTAGAAATATTACAGGGAGTCAGAGAAGGCTAGGTCCTCAAAAGAGTCAATACGAAAGATGAAAACATATTATAGGCGTGACCAGAGCTGCATTTGTTAGAGGTCAGACCTCAAGATAAAGACAGAATGAATAGGCCTATGTATTTCCCCAAGGGATAAGGTAAGTGGTAACACCTGGCCTAAGAAAGTCTAGATAGACATCAGTCATCTTGGTGGGTGTCCAAAGCCCCTGAAATCATCTCTTCCAGAAAAGTTCTTCGTTTTTCCCATGTGCACTTGCTGCATGTCTTGCTTCCTCACTGGATCAATATTATCTAAGTGGCTGTGCTTATAATCTTATTGGTTGATCATAACTGTAACCCATGTTGTATTCACCTTGTGATTTTGTTCTATAAAACTTTCTCTGTGAAGTGAGCTCCTTGGCAGCCCACTGGGACCCCTCCTGTCTCTCTCAGACAGGAGTCGTCTCTCTCTTAACAAAATTTCCTACTGTCATCCTCCATTGTTCCTTAGAATTTATTCTTCAGGGCTGGGGATTTAGCTCTGTGGCTTAAGCACCTGCCTGGCAAGCGTGAGGTCATGAGTTCAATCCCTG
>PVJX010002583.1:0-19556 GCA_004027295.1 Dolichotis patagonum | reverse complement strand
AATCTGTGGGAGATGGGATCTAGGAACCCCTGCAGATAACCAAATCTAGAATGCACAAATTTCTTACATAAAATGACACAGCTTTTGCATATAACCTATGTGCATTATCTTGTGTATTGTCTCCAGATTGCTTACAGTACCTAATACAAGGCAAATGATATGCAAATTCTTGTTATGCTGTATTGTTTAATGAATAATGGCAAGAGGAAAAAGCCTGTTCACATTCAGCACAGTCACAAATTTTCTTCAAATATTTTCCATCCGCAGTTGGTGGAATTCATGGGTGTGGAATTGTGGCCTCTGTGTGTGGCTTTTGATATAACTGCATGACGTAATTTTGCTAAGATTTATTTTACTACTTAACAAGGATATTCTTTCTCTCAACTTTCAATGACACCCTCATTGCCGAAAGTGTTCATATAGTTTAGATTTCTATTAAGAGTGTGTTCACAGAGATTTAGGGTTCTTTAAGACCATTTAGGATTGCTCTATTCTGCTCCTTTCCACCTTCAACTTCATCTTTAACGTCAGTGTTTCTACCTGTTTTGTTTGAGGCAATCAGTTTTTTTCCTTACCTGTTTCCTTTATTTTTCTTTTAAAGAAGAAAAACCCCACCAATGATGCGAAATTTGAAAACAAGATAGTATGAGAGTAAGGATGGTTAATACACTGCATATTGTTACCTTCGAAGTAGTTGCTCAGATTACAAGATATGGGCACGAAAAATTGATCAAGCAGTATAAGCACAAACCTTTGTTTTCGATGAACTAACAGAAATTAGTAGTATAACTATGCTGTTCAGTTCCAAAGCCACTTAAATGTTTTATTTAAATTTCTTGTTTTGAGACCACTGAAGTTTCACATGTAAGAAATAGAGATTCTATATACCCCCAACTCAGCTTTTCCTGATGGTTACAGCTTACAAAATATCACACCTGATACTGACCGAGCAGCCAAGATATAGGGCAGTTCCACCCCCAGGATAATCCTTCCTTGAAGAACCACCCATTTGTTCTGAGAGACCGTAGTTCACTCCTTTTTACTACTGAGCTGTGTTCCTCATATGATGCATTGCAGTTTGTTTTACCGTTCACTGGCTGCATTGTTTCTAGTTTTGGGCTAATAAAACTGCTAGGCATATTCATGCACAGATTTTGTGGACCTAAGTTTCCATTTCTTTGAGGTAAATATCCCAAAGTTCAATTGCTGGCTCACGCAGTATTTATGTATTTAGCTTTTCAAGACACTGTTTTCCAGAGCGGCAGCCCTGTTTTGCATCCTCCTGTGCAGTCTACAAGTGATCCAGTTTGTCTGCATCCTTGCAAGTATGTGATGCTGTCACCACATTTAATTTTAGCCGCTTAGAACAGTGTGTGGTGGTATCTTATTGCAGTTATATTTGCACTGGTTCATGCATGTTGGACGTCTTTCCCTCTTGACATGCACTTAATTGCCACGTGTACGCACATGGTGAGAAGTCTGTTCATGGCCTTTGTCCATTTTCCAGTTGGATCATTTATGTGTTTTTCATTGAGTTTAAAGATGATTCTTTACTAGTAACTCTTTGTTAGACACGTGGTCTGCAAACATTCTTCCCACATTTTTATTCTAGACAAATCTTTCACAGAAAAAACTTTCAAATTTTGATGAGATTCAGTGCAACAGTTTTTCCTCCTCAACACTTCTGGTGTCAGGTCTAAGAAGCTCAGTGCTCCTAACTAGAAATTATACCAGCCGTACAAGGCCGTGAGGAGGGCGTTGGGGGCAGATGGCCTTTTCTGGGGTCACAGGTGTACAGATGAAGAGGAAACGTGCCCAGGACTGTGCTTCATGGACTGTGCTGGGAGCCTAGGGGTCGCTCAGGGTTTAGATACTTATATGAGAGATTTATCTCAAGATTCTGGACTTCAAATTGACGCTTTCATGTGTTGGTTGAGGCCTTTGCTTGTCTTATGAGAAGGTGAATTTGTTCTTGTATTTGGGACTAGAGAGCCAGAAGATGGACTGCATTTGGCAGAACTGAAGCATGTGCCCCAAGACTGACGCACAGACACGCTTCATATAGGCCGTGGAGGTGTGAGGGGGATGCGGTCAGCCCCGTGATCAGGCAGCTTTTAGCCGTGGATGGGCCTGACTGCCACGTGAGCTCTTTTGGAGCAGCAGTGCGAGGGAGCTGAGTTGTGCGCTTCTTGGGCGGAGACTTTCCTTTTGCCACCACTAAGTACCGTGCAGTCTGTGTGCTATCAGACTTAGGAAGCTTCATTTGATTCTAAGCTTAGTGAGACTTTATTACTGACAAGTCTTAAAATTCATCACATGCATCTTTTTGGCTTCTCATGAAATAATTCTATTTTTCCCTGTATTCTGTTAAAGTGATTAATTTTTTGAATGTTAAACAGCCTTGTTATATATTACCCTTTATCTGTATTCCTTTATTTCTTTTTTCTTGTGCTTTGGAAACTTTGCATATATTGCCCAGAAACTCCAATTTTTAAAAATTCTTTCTAATTTCTAATTAAAGTTATGTTGATCTCATAAAATGATTAGGGCAGCATTTTCTATTTTTATATCTCCAGAAGGCTGCATGTAATGTTGCCTTTATTTCTTTTCTAAGTGTTAAAGTTCTCTGCGGTAGACTTCTTGAGCTTTGTTTGTGAAAATATTTTTGTTTTCAGATGCTTTTTTAATATATAGTTTTAATTTTTAGATATATTGTAGAATTGTTAAAATTTTAATATTTTAGTATGTCATGTTTTTAAAAACTTGTTCAGTTTTTACAGCCCACTTGTAAAAGAAGGAGACGTAAAGATACTGGCTTAAAGCTGCCACTACATCCTGGGTCTCATTACTCACGGCATCTAGTCTGGGGTGAGTTTAAAACAGATCCCCAGTCATTTGGTCTCCACATTCTTGGTGGAATTTCTGTGTTTTTATTTAGCTAAATCTTGATGAGGAACCCTTATAAATTAAAAAAAAAATTTATCCCTTATAAATTTTGCTTTCCTTGGAATCAAAAAGGATGCTACTTTCACTGTTAGCTCCTCATTCATGAGGGATTTTGATAGCAAAAGTTCCAACCAGCCAGGTGTGGTGGTGCACACCTGTGATCCCAGCACTCGGGAGGCAGGGGGATCAATGTGAATTTGTGGCTATCCTGGGCCACACAGTGTATTCAAGACCAGCCTAAACCTCATAGTGAGACCCTGCCTCAAAACAAAACAAAACAAAACAAAACAAAACAAAACAAAACACAAAACCTCAAAGAAACAAAGGAAGAAAAGATAAAACTCAACTAGGAATTTCTCGGATGGGCAGTTCCTGGTTCCCTTGGACACCTGTTGCCCAGGGCATGGGATGCTAGTATTTGCTTTTCTATGCCAAGGCAGCAAAAAAGGCAAAAAGCCACTCTTGGCTGCTTCACACATCCTGGTTTATTGACCAGCAAAGCAACGCTCCTCATTTTGCTTCGCTGATACTTGACGACGCATGTGCACCAAACGAGGTGTACTTAGCAAAGGAGCTAAGCAGGGATAGGAGAGGAGGTGGCTGCAGAGGAAGCCAGTCAGGGGGGAGCTGGGTGGGCTTGGAGGCTGACAAGGAAGCCTTTGCTCTCTGTGGACCACTGGGAGTTTCCAGGACTTTGCGGGTAACATAGCCGACTCTCTGATGAGCCAGGGGCAGACACTGCCACCTCGCACGCTGGCATGATCTGTCCTTGTTCTGAGCGAGCAAAGATGTGGCTACGGCTAGCAGTGCAGACTCGGAACCAAGGCTGGCTCTGCCTTGTGCCACAGGTGCTTCCCTTGCTCCCTCACCCGCAGCCCTGGCTCCCTAGGAAACCCCCACCCTGGTTTTCTGGTGTAGGAAGACGTGGCCCTACTCCTCTCCGTAGCAGGCCTCCTTTCTCAGTCCCCTCTTTGTATGAGGCACTTCCATGAGGGGCAGAGTCTGGGAGGGTCACTGTGATGGGGCCTCCACACTAGGAAAATCTGGGCAGTTTTCTTCTCTCTCACCCTGTGTGGCACTCCATGGGGTAATAAGTAGGTGTAGGAGAGACATCCTGCCCCAGGCGGCTGGTTATCTAAGTGGATTCAGGGGTCTTCTTGGGAATAAATTACCTACTTAACTTTCTTCAAGCATTCTGGAGGTATGGGTTTAAGGTTTACTCTTCTAAAGGAAGGAGGAGGTTTTAGGATACCTGAGAGTTATGTAACCGGTGCTCGCCGAGTGCCTCCCTCTGGCAGGTGCAGTGACTCTTCAGCGAACACACCAGACACCAAACAGTGTTGTCCCCACTCTCATGGGGCTTCCAGGTAGAGAAGTGCAGTCAATACAGTGCCAAATAAATGAACAGAATATCACACATGCTGAGAAGTCTCTTCAAACAGAGGCATAAAGTGATGAGCAGAGAGGAACTCGGCATGCGGGAAGGGCCTGGGGAGCTGGCCAGGGGGCCTCCCTGAGGGGTTCGTGCTGTCTGAGTCTGCAGGATGAGGAAGAGCTTGGGGCAGAGCTTTCTTGACCGGAGGACTGAAAATCCAAAGTCTCACTCTATTGAGGAACTGCGTTCTGTTACCAAAATCTCGTAGGATCTATCCAATGTGGTAAAGAGAACCATAAGCAAGAGGGAACAAGCTACAAGACAAGGTCGAGTAGGGGCAGGTACCAACTTTTCCAGGGTCTTATGTGCTCTGTTAAGGGACCTGGATTTTACTCTAAGGGTGTATTAATCAGGTTCCTCCAGAGACACAGAACCAATAGGATATATATCACAGGATTTGTTAGATTGGCTCATGTGATATAGACTGGATAGCACAATGGTCATCTTCAGGCGGGAGAGCCAGGGAAAGTGGTTGCTGTTTAGTCCAAGAAGTTGGAGCCATCAGAACATGAGAAAGGAGACAATGAGGAGCCCCAGTCTTAGGCCCCAGGCCAGCAGGTCCCCGGAGAGTTGTTGGTGCAGTCTGTGTTTAAAGGGTGCAAAGTCTGGATCCTAATGTCCATGGGTGATGGCAGCAGCAATGATTCCTCTGCTCAGGAAGGCTTGGGCGTGTATGTAGGAGGATCCCCTTCTTCCTGTTCCATCCGGGTCTCTAGCTCACTGAGGGGTGAAGGCAAGTCTTCCCCACTCAGTTTACTGACCTGCATGCCAGTCTTCTCTGGAAATGTCCCATAGACACAGCTAGAGAGTGTTTGCGACTTTTCTCTGAACCCCTCAACCTAGCCAAGTGACAACCAAGCTTAACCATCACAAAGGGATGAGAAGATTTCAATTTGATAGTTGAAAGAATTCAACTGATGCTTTCTAAAAGATCTCTTTGGCTAATGGAGCCACACTGTGTGGCAGACTTGCTGGTTTCTCCCCACGATGTGTCTCTCCTCATGTGGTAAAGAGGGCTGTAACTGTCACAACACCGAATAGCTGAGGATGGCGCCTCAGCTTCCCGGAGGGGCACGGCTGGCAGCCCTGCCTTGGAAGGACGCTGTGCCTGTCCCCTCACTCTGTGCCTGCAGCAGTCTGGAGGTGGCAGTGAAGGCAGGGGCTGTGCTTGTGACAGAAGCCCCGTGTTGAGGATGGCAAAGCCATGAATACGGGAAACAGGGACACCAATGAGGCAGCTTCCTCACCAGCCCCAAGCCCCAAGACCCACTAGAGAAGCACCTACTTGGGTGCTTCTCTAGTGAGAAACACACTTTTTAATTTTGCTTCATCCTCATTAATCTTGGTCTCCATTATAGTAACAACAGCACTATCCTAACAAATGTGCCCGGGAGATGGCCCAGGATTCAGTAAGAGGCGGAGGGACTTTCCAGGTGAGACACTCAGGAGCTATTGCACTTTCACCGCAGTGGTCCCTGTCACAGCACACAGCTTGGAACTGGGCAGCCACTCCACATGCATTTCACAAAATAATGAATGAGTCCTGAACATTCCCATTCCTGATGTAATTTGTGTACATTCTTCCTATTGGTGCGTATCTATAGAAAGTCTATATTTTCCTTTGCTTTGTTTTTGCTCCACACTCTCCTCTTTATTTTCTCTTAAGATTGTCTTCAGCAACTTCCATTGCCATGTATTCTGGTACCTTCTGTTGGTTCAACATCTGTTCTCACGTGAATGAGATTTCACTTCCTCTCTCCAAAATGGTGTCTCAGTCAGGGCCATGGAGAGAGGTGCTTTTTTTTAAAAAAAGTAAACTGGTTGCTATTGCAGTCCCCCCTTGAATGACTGTTACTGCCCACTAAAGGGCACAGACACCCACTCTTGGGCAGACACCCACATTCTCCATGGGAGCCCTGGGTTACGGTTGGACCCAGCAGGGTCTTCCTCCCTTTCAGCGCCCTGACATGGCAGGCCTGGATTTGGCTACCACTGAGTGACACCCTGGCTCCTTGCCATTTTTATGGTGCTCTCTCCAGGCTGGCTGCTTTCCCCATGGTGAGTCTTGGCTCTCTGCCCTGCCGGCTCCTCCTCTCCTCTGCCTCATTCTCATGTCTCCAGTGCTTCCTTGCTTCTTCTGGGCCGTGAGATGGGGTGCTGAGGAGGTTCATGTGATCGTGGAGTGCCCCCTCAGTCTTTTTGGTGATGGAAGGAGAGGGCGCTGGACATTTCTGCATCCACCTTGGCAGTTCTTGCTGAGAGCCATGCCTCGGTCCAGAGAAACCCCAGCTGGCCTAGCTGCATTCAGGTTCAAGGGTAAACTGACTCCAGGAAATCTGGTTAAAACACTACTGGTGGTTTTTGAGGTTTGCACTCTGCTGTCCTGAGGTTTCCAAGATGCAAAGCCTGGAGGTTGAGCAGCTGAAGGCTAAGAGCGCAGACATCACATCCACTTCTTAGGTCTGCGTACCCATTTCAACACATCTCAGCACGAGGGCTGGGCAAGCATTCTGGCTCTTGGTGGCCAAGGCCTCATTGGCTGCACAGATAGTAGTGTCTGGGTAGTCTCCAGCTGCTGTGTTGTCTTCCTTTGCAGCGAGGACTGGCAACTCCCTGACTGACCCTTCTTTTCTCTGGTGAAGTTTCAAAAGGGCTGGATGTCTGGTCTGTCCACTCCTTTTCTCTCTCTCACTTCCACTCCCGGGTTCTGGTGGAAAAAGACTGAGCACAAAGACTTGAACCACATAAATCACAGGGCCTGTGTCACCAGGGGACTTCCTGTGAAGAGCTTGGCTGGCTCCTGCCTCCCAGGGGACCATGTCCTCATCTCCCAGTGGGCACCAAGCATGGCTCAGCTCAAGGCTGCCTTCTGGCCCCTGCAGGCTCTGTGCCTTGGCTCAAAGGGCAGCCTGGGCTGGTGCAGGCAGGTGCCTACCTGGGTGGCAGTCTTCACTCCACTCTCAGGGAAGAAGCCACTGGAGTTTTGATCCGGGGCGGGGGGAGGAGAAAGATGTATCAAGAGCAAAAGGAGCCACAGAAGTGGACTTCTCAGTAGGGATGGGATAAGGTGGTGCAGAGTAGCTTTGACGGGGTGCAGTTTGGACTCACATGGTCCTGATGATGCTGATTCCTGCTGATCAGTTTAAAAAGAGTGTCCCCTCTCTGAGCTTCGCTTGTGAAGTGGGGAGATGATAACACCCATCCTGTAGAGCTGTTATGGACTTAGAGCATCTGTAAAACCCAACAAGTGATAACTACCCTGTGAATACCAGTTACTGTTAATCTGATGAGAAATTCAGAGGCTTAGCAGTGAAGTTTCTTGGCCTCAAGTTGGCCTTTGGTTAGGATGCAGGATTGGGTTCAGATCTTGTCATTTAAGTCAACAGAAGGAAAAGAATCCTTTTCAAGATGTCCACAAAAAAATGAAAGCAAGGACCCAGCTGGCCATCACACGCTCACATTCACCGCAACTGGAGGTGGACATGGCCCAAGCGTCCCTGGAGAGATGCACAGACACACAGAGTGAGACGTCTCCCTGCGGCCCTCAGCAGGGAGGGGTTCAGATGCTGCAGCTGGGCTGGTGGTGAGGACGAACCTGAGCTGCTAGGGGAGATGGGCCTGCCTCGAGAGGCCAGAGGCTGCGTGATTCTGTCCACACGAGGTACTCTGAGCACAGAAATTTACACAGCAGTAGAACAGAGCGATGGTTGCCAAGGAAAGGGGAGGAGTGTTACTGGAGGTGGACGGGTGTGGCAGGTACATGGCAGGGCAGACATACTGAATGAACTGCAACACGCTTAAAATGGTAAATACGTGTTGTATGTGTTTTACTGTAAGAAACATCCAGACTTTATACTTCAGTGGTGTTTACTCTGGGGAGAGTGGAAAGGACTTAACTCGTGAACCCTTTGTTTTCTCTGATCGCCTCCCCCTGGCCCTGTGAGGTCTTGTCCTGTGAGGAAGGACCCCTTCTTTGGCCATGCCCTGCTGGCACGCTTATTTAAGACCGCTTTCAGACCCAATGCCAGTCACCTCCCCTGGAGAAGCCCCTGACTTGTGAGGAAAAGACCTCACCTTGTTCTCTCAAATCCCTCAGCAGCTGCGGTGAGCGCCAGGGCTGGCTGTCCTCCTGGTGCTGGCCACTGTGGCCCGACAGCCAGCTCCCTGGCAGGGAAGGAGCAGGAGGGGATGGAACCCAGAGGCAGGCCTGGCAGGCAGTGCTCTGCAGTGCTGGCTCGGCTCAGCAAGGGGGAGACAGAGCCCTGTGCTTGACTCTGCCTCTCTGCCAGCTGCTTCTGGCTTGATGTGGGGAAAGCTGGGGGACATGACAAAGCCCCTTGTTCCCCACAGGCTCCCCAGCCAGACCGAGCTACGTGGGACCCTCGCCAAGGTAGTTGTTCTGGGTAAAAAACCTCCCCAAAATGCAGTGGTGGCTTGCACTTGCCTCTTGATGACTTCCCACACTTCAGACCCACACTAAGTTGGCTGGCGCTATAGCCAACCAGGCTGGCTGGGCAGTCCGCGTGGTGCCAGCTGTCAGTCAACAGGAGCTCAGCTTCTGGCTGTCCGTGGCATCTCAGGAGCAAGTGTTTCAGGGCAGAGGGAGGGGAAGTTACTTTTCGAAAAGCCAGACCCAGGTCCCTGATTTCTGTGGGTGTTCCAGGGCCTGCCCAGACTGAGACAGGGAATCAAATGCCACTTCCTGGGCTGAGTGATGAACTGGGATCGTTTCATCAACTTGAATAGACCTTTAAATCTGTCATGGTGAGTCTTACGAGGGGTGTGTACTGGCTGTGTGGTTAGAGAAAGAAGCTGGGTGGCTCTTCCTCATGGGCTAGGAGTTGGTACTGTAGTCTGGGGTTACAAGGAGAAAATTACATACAGGACACATAATTTATAGTATTATTTATAATGGCCACCTAAGGAGTCAAATACAAAGGAAGTGCAGGAAATCTGTCCACAACACTAAAGACCTAGAAAATACAGCCAAGGGCCCAGATGAGTTCAGCTAAAAACTTAGAACACATGACAATGACTCATGCAAGTCTGTTTCATGGATCCGAGCTGGGAAGGTCCAAATGTCAGTGGTGGAAGCCAGAAAGTCTGTGCCAGCGGGGTGAAGGGTCTGTGCCAGCAGGCCGAGTGTTCTGTACTGGAGCCAAGAAGTGATGCTCAAAATAAGGACCAGGGCTCCCCTGAAAAATACCACAGCCGTCCTCAGTGGCAATGAGGTCCCAAGCTCCTCCGACAGTGACAATAGCTGGGTACATATCAGGAAACCAGCATGACAAGCTTCTCCTGGAGATTAAACAGCACACATCTTCCTCTCTGGAGCCAGGAAGCGATGATCCAAGTAAGGACCAACGCTCCCCCAAAGTGAACCAGAACCATTCTCAGCGACAAGGTCCTGAGCTTTTCTGATGATAACAGCCAAGTTTGTATCAGGGGAGCCAGCGTGACAAGCTCCTCCAGGAGAACCAACGGCCCCAAACAGCAACACTGAGAAGAGCTCACAGTGCTGCTCTTCCTTTCCACATCTCCTTTTTCTGCTGGCAGCTGTCCTCAGCTGGGCCACCTGTGCTCAGCACCACGCTGGTTCAGTTCAGCTGGTGGGTAAGTTGACCACCAATTACCAACCACAACAGTTGGCAAGAGCGGACTTACCTTTTTTAGAAAAGGGAACTCACATTAACTGAAAGCTTGGTATTACAAAGTCTGCTGACTATGTACATTTCCATTATTCCTCAAAGTAATTGCAAAAGAGGGTAAAACTGTGACCGTTTTATGGCAGAGGAAACTGGACTCTGTCAGAGATAGGCAAGACTCTCCTGGCTACGGCGTGGAGGGGTCGCCTCTGAACCTGCGTGACTCTCTCTGGAAAGTTCATCTTTCTGCCACTGCCCTGCGCTGCCCAGGGAGCCCTGGCACACTGTGTTCATAGCCCAGAAATCTTGAGACAGAGGCACAAGGATGATTCTGACATCCAAAGGGGCTTTCAGAGGGATTTCAGGCAGGGAGTGTGAATGAGCAGACAGCTGACTGGTTGGTAAGCCTTAGGGAGGGGGGCCAAGCTGAGGAATCTCCAGAGAAAGGAGGCTGCTAGGCAGCAGAAAGCGAAGGTATGAGCAGCTCTGCTTCACAGCCAGGCAACGAAGGAAGAAGGAGGCTCTGCCAGCAGCCAGAAGGCAGGACACTGAGAGCAGACTGAAGGAACTTCTGGACAGTGGGAGGAACTGGGAGTCAAGAGCCTTTCCTTTCATATTTTATTCATCTACTTTTCTATGACTCATCTATCCACTCATCCATCCACCCATCCATCCATCCTCCCACCCACCCATCTATCCACCCATCCACCCACCTATCCATCCATTCTTGATTTCAATGATTGAGTTTCTCTTACATGTTGGATTCTGTTTCACAAATGTGCTTCACACATATATCTGCCCTTGGCTGCAGACAAGCGAGCAGCAGAAGCTTCCATGGAAACCCGAGGAAAGATGTAAACTTCTGTGCCCTGGACACTGTGCAGAAGGCAGGACCTGGGTATAGATGAGCCTGATTCCAGAGAGGGTGGGCCTGGGATCTGGGTAGTGCTTTTGAAGAAGATGTGTGCTTCCCAGTGGTGGAAAGGGCTTGGAGGCAAGGTCCGCAGCCTGCAAGGCGTGAGGGTTCTGAGAGTTCCCACCTGTAAGTGTGTGAGCTCAGGGACAGTGGCTGAGGCTTTACATGTGTCACGTCAGACAATGACATTTGACTGACCCTTCCCCCTGCAGGAAGGACCAGGCATGATGCAGACAACTTGGAATTTGATGTGTGTGGGGTGTGTGTGGAGTGCGGCTTCATCTCTAGACCTCCAAGGTGATTTCCCGTGGCTATGACTGAGCAGGCACAATGCAGACACAGCAGGGCACCTTGCTGATGTGATAGAACTACTTTATCCTTGGGGGGCCCTTAACACTTCCATTGCCCCTTGTTCGGGTAACTAAGTCAGGAGTATGGAGCCTGGAGCATGGGGACAGGGCATCACCACAGCAGAACCGGAAAACCAAAACACGCAAATTCTCAGATTTGAGATGAAGACTAGAAAGAAACATGCTTTCTTCTCAAGCTCTGTGACCCAAAGATGATCACTGTTATCATTTCCATGGTTCCAGAAACCATGTGAATATTTTTCACAGGGTGAGGTGCAGCCTACCTAGTTTATAATACTGCCTCTGGTTTATGTGTCTGTTTTCCTTATTTATAGTTAAGCTCTCAGTCATCAATAATGTTCTCAATAACCTGTGATGTGGGGACTAATTCTATATGATTGAGATACTGAACCCTAAGAAAGTTGTGATATAATGGGAAGATTTAGGAGTAAAAGCAATCCTGGGTTTACGTTCCGACTCCTCCACTATGTCCATGGTGATTGATCCACTTCTCTAAATAATTCTTCATTTGCAATATGTAGACAATGCTGGCACCCACTTCACAGGCTTATCATGAACACCAAATAGGGCAGTGGATATTCACCACAGAGAGCACTGTGTCTTTCTTGATTAAGAGAGAGCTTGTAACTCACCCTTAGTTCTTCAGTGTCAAGCACAGAAACTGCCACGTAGGAGAAAATACGACTTTCTTAAATGCATGAGTTCTTAATTCAAAGAATAAAACTCTGAAGGTGGACTGTCAAATACTGGGGTAACGGAGTGTTTGAGTCTGGGAGGTCTCTTTGAATTGGCTGAGCCTTGGCATCGCACGCGATGCCTCCTCCTTCACCCTCCCAGGCAGGCCCTGTGCTGCAGGCCTCCCCTGTCTATGGTTCACAGCAAAGGATGGCTGTGGTTGCAGTCGCAGATGAGCTGGTAGTATCAGATTTGCTGCTGAACCTGAGTTAGTTATCTTTTGCAGTATATCAACATCGTCACACACTTTGTAGTCTCAAACAGCACGCTTGTCTTTTCTGTTTCTGTGGCTCAGGGTTCCATGCATCCCTTAGATGGAATCTCTGTAGGGTGACAGTGTATGTTGGCCCAGCTGGAGGCTCATCAGTTGGTGCCTTGAAAGTTGTGAGGCAAAGAACTCCAGTTTTGTACTGGATTTTGACAAGAGATCACTGCTAGTTACATGCTACCACACAAAATGACAGCTTGCTTCTAAAAGTCAGCGAGGAAGGGAGGGGTTGTGGTAAAGGAGATGCTACAATCTCAAATAACATAATAATGTTTAGTAATCATGACACATAATCACATAAAGCCCATTATCTTGTATGTATTCTATGTGGTTGATTCCCATGCTCATGGGGGGAGGAGGTCACACCAGGGCATACACATGAAAAGACAGAGATAACTGAGAGTCACATTAGGGTCTGTCCTCCAGGGCTTCTCACTTGAACGCATGTAAAATAGAACAAAATCTTTGAAGCAACTATTTTCAAATATCCCCAAGGACAGCTCTGGACAGTGAGCCCTGGGGAAGCACTGCAGCTGAGCTCCATATTTAGCTTGGCTTTCTGCTTAGGGGGCAGTTTTAAACCTGAGCTCAGGAAAATAGAACTTAAAAGTAGAAGGTGCTGTTTTGTGCAAGCAGAGGGAAATAAACTTGGAATTGGGGCTGATAGGTGGCTGGAAGTTGAGTGATAGTGTGCTAGAAAGGAGACAACCACAGAGATGTCCCAGAATGCCCTGGGCATCTGACTAAATCCCAGTTTGCTTGTATTTAGTGAAAGACTCCGAGAAGCCTGTGATAGCTGCTGACGGACTGTGGCAGATTGTATTTTATAAAGATGGTTTTTTTAGTCAGGGTTTGCAAGGAGAACACGACAATACAGTATACACAATTTATAGTATTATTTTATAATAATCACCCAACGAGTTAAATTTAACAAGTGCAGGAAATCTGTTCACACACTAAGACCCAAGGAATCGAGCTGAAGGTCTGGATCCCACAGCAGTGTCTTACATGAGTCCAGGTGAGGACCCAGAGCCCATGACAATGACTCCTGCAAGTCTATTTCATGAATCTGTGCTGGAAAGACCCAAAGGTTAGTGGTGGAAGCCAGAAAGTCTGTGCCAGTGAGATGAAGGATCTGTAAGAATCAGTAAGTTAAGGGTTCTGCCCTGTAGTCAATAAGTGATGCTCAAAGTAAGGACCAGGGCTCCCCTAAAAAGTATCACAGCCACCCTCAGCAACAGTGAGGTCCTGAGCTCCTCTGACACTCATGGCTGAGTTCGTATCAGGAAGCCAGTGTGACAAGCTTCTCCTGGAGATTGAACAGCACATGTCTTCCCCCCTGGAGCCAGGAAATGATGGTCAGAGTAAGGACCAAAGCTCTCTCCAAGTGAGCTTCATCCATTCTCAGCAGGTTCTGAGCTCCTCTGATGATAACAGCCAAGGTCATATCAGGAAGGAAGCTCGACAAGCCTCTCCAGGAGAACTCGTGGCAAAAGGAGAACCAGCAACACCTAGTCTTCCTCTCTGGTTCTCCTTTCTGTGCTGGCAGCAGTCCTCAGGTGGGCCCTCCACGCTCAGCCCCATGCTGATGCGGTTCAGCTGGTGGGTAAGTGGACCACCAGTTATCAGTCCACCACAGTGGCCAAGCAAAATCTGCTTTCCCACATACTGTTCAAGATTATGACAGGCATGGTCCTGTGAAAAGGTGACGTCTGTTTCTTTCCCCTTGTAGTGCTAACATCTGCTTCAACCAATCACACAGGGAAAGGATGTGTGATGTGTGAAGTCAGGCAACAAAAAGGCATTAGTGTTTCACTTTGTTCTCTAGATCTCTTGTGCTTGGAGCCTTAGGTAGTTAGGTAATAATTCTGGCTACACCAAGGATGCAGTGCTATGGGACAGCTAAGCCAAGGAGAGGCTACATGATGGTGTTCTGGTCAGAGTCCTGGATTTCAGTCATCTGAAGCCATGCATCAGACAGCTCAGTGTCTAAGTTGTCATGTGAAACTCGGCATTCAAATCTTCCCAGCTCAGGCTTGAGATACTGTAGAGCAGATGGGAGCCAACACATTAGCATACTCTGTATAATTACCTACCCAGAATTTGAGAATATAACAGAAGGGGTTTTTAATTGCTGAATTTGGAAGGAATGTAAGTTGTAATATAGCAACAGAAACTAGGCTCTGTAATCAGAGCTGAATAGAGTTTTTGATGTCACAAAGTGCTAGGGAGACATTGGAGCTCTGATCCAGGCAGAGCAAACTTGTTCAACACAGCATTTAGTATAAACCAAGAGAGATCACATCTCAGATCAAAGACTACATCCTGGGAAAGAAATACTGTCATGTCTAAGAATAAATCTGAAACAAAATCTCCTTGACAGTATTTTAGATGCCCAGCAGAACAAAACTTTGCATAATTTTGGGTAGATGATATAATCTAGAATCTCTACAAACTGTCCCTAACAATGTCCAGCATATCATAAATAATTACCAGACTTGCAAAGAAGCAGGGAAGTGTGGGCCATACATAAGAATAAAATTAATAAAAGTATACCAAAGATGACACAGAGATTGAACCCAACTATTGTAGGTACTTTAACATTCTATTGAAATGATGGAAAAATGAGTGAATAGATGGAAAATTTCATTGAAGAAATATGAACTTGAAGAACATTTAAGATGGAAATTCTAGAACTGAAAAACATCTTCCTTGAAGTTGAAACTTCTTTAATTAGCTTAAGACTAGTCTGGATGTATTGAGAGAAGAATCAATGAAATACAAAGCAGGTAAATAGAAATTACACAAACTGAACACTAGGAAGAAAAAAGAAACAAAAAACCCATCTCCAAAACAGTTCTAAGACAATGCCAAGCAGTACCTCACGAACAAGTGGAATCTCAAGAGAAGAGAGAAGAAATGTTCAATGAGATAATTGCTAAAAATTTCTAGAACTGATGCAGAACTTCAACTGCAGATCTCAGAAGCCCGGTAAACACCACGAAAGAAAATTAAATAAGCATGTTATCATCAAACTTCTGAAGACCAAAGATAAAGACAAAATATCAAAAGTAATTGGTGTGTATGTTTTTAATATTACAGCTATGTAATATTAAAGAAGAATATTACAGCCATATAATATTAAAGAAGAATAAGGACTGATTTCTCATCAAGAACAATGGAAACAGAAGAAAATGAAATGACATCTTAGAAGTATTAATATTGAAAACCAAGAATATTTTATTGGGTAAAAATGTTCTCTAAAAATGAAGTGGGGAGGAAGGCTTTTTAAAAGACAAAATCAGAGGTAATTGTGGCTAAGAGAATTGTGCTTCAGAAAATGGCAAAGAAAGTCCTTTGGGCTAAAGGTAAAGGGTCCTAGACATGAGGTCAGATTTAAAAGAAATGAGGAAGAACCCTGAAAACTGTAATAGTGGGATAAACATAAAAGTTTATTTGGATTTTTTAAAAAGATTGTTGACAAGTGAAAAAAGAAAACTACATATCGGGATTAAGAGTACCCCGACAACACCATCAGGAGGACTGGGGCAGGAGACAGTGTGTGACTAGTGTTGCCTGGCAACCTTCCTCCCGAGGAAGAACACCATGATTTCCCTGGAGAATCTGAGGTTGAGTGCCAGCATGCAGTGAGGAAATGAAAGAAGCCTTACAGAGCAGGGAGATGCACGCCGGGCTGCTAGGAAGAAAAGTAAGCACACGGCATCTACTATTCTATATTCCAAGATCAATCCTAGATCAAGAAGGACTTTTGTTGGTGGAGAAGTCAGAAAGCCCCTGGAAGTCCCCACTCCTGCTACGGATACTAGAGGCATTTCTTGCTGGAGAGCTCTGTGACCCTGGTGAGCCCTCCACCCAAGTTAGAGGACAACCCTACACTGTCCATGACAAAGAGCCCAGCTTCTATCCTCCCCTCCTCACCAGGGCGCTAGTTGATGGATCTGTCTTGAGACCTCCCCAGGTCTTGGGAAGCAGCCAGCAGCTGCCCCAAGCAGACCCTCCAACCTAGCCCTGCAAGCCAACCAGGAGGCCATGTCATCCCTCCCGCAGCCCAGGAAACACCACTGGGCATGGTTCATTCAGCAGAACTTTCCACAAATCAAATGAGCATCTGTTTAGCTGCAAAGTAACTGAGTGGCCTCTTCTGTGCCCACTGGAGGACGTTGACCTCATGTGGTCCCCATACAGTGACAAATATTGTACCCTCCTTATAGAAGTTCTGCACCGCATGTGCCTGGGCCAGCGTTTGGGTGGTCTTGCCCTCACACAACCCACAGACACTGACAGTCACCCACGTTCACTGCAGAGCGCAGACCTGCCAGTGAACCCAGCTCACCTGAAGGAGCCCGCTGGGAGGTCCATCACTGACAACTTCACTGCTGCATTTAGGGTGTAGATGTTTTACTGAAATTATATCACCTGCAGACAAAAAGGAAAGGTCAATACAACAGGATAAAGTGTGTTTTTCAAAGAAAGGCAGTAATGCAAAAAGAATTTGGAAAATGACTAGGTACTTGTTTTTGTTGGTTTTTTTTTTGCTTTTTGAGACAGAGTCTAATTATGCAGTTCAAGCTGGGCTTTAGCTTACTTTGTAGCCCAGGCTGGTCTTTAACTTGCAAAGATCCTGCTGCCTCACCACGCCCAGCAAGAGACTGAGTACTGCTATCTGGACTATAATATTGCCTCATGTATTGGATGTTTTAAAATATAATATGTGCACAAAAAGTGTTGAATAAATCTGATAAAATTTATTTTTACATTGTCTGTTATCTTATAAAATTAATCAGAAATGTGAATTTTGATCTTTCTGTATTTAAATAACTGGAGTGGTAGGGTGTACTTATTTTCCTACTTTTATTTGGCTCAAACTCACTCTGTAGAACCTGTTTCTGTTCCTACCTTTAAAAATGTCTTGCTAACATGTGTGCTTGTCTTGATTCATTTTTTTGCTCAAACAGAAAACCTAGAAACCACTTCCACAAGGAGACTCCAGAATCAAAATCTGGTAACAAACCCATTGAGAAAAAAAATCAGAAAAACAATCCCATGTATCCCATTCACACTAGCTTCAAAAAATTAAATACCTAGAAATTAATCTAGCCAAAGAAGGGAATGACTTCAATAACAAAATTTATGGTGAACAAGCGATTGTAGAGAATATTTCTATTTCCATAATAGAAAATGGAGCGCATCTCCTGCTCTTGGATATGCAGAACTGATATCATCAAAATAGCCATATTACAGAAAGCATATGTATATTTAACCCAATCTCCTTCAAAATACCATTAGATTTTTTCAAAGAAGTAGAAAAAATTATTTTAAAATTTAAATAGAACCAGGAGAGACCTCAGAGAATAGCAAAAGAATTCTCGGCAACAAGAGCAAGGCAGGAAGCCTTTCAATCTCAAAACTCAAGTTATAATACAAAGCCACAGTGGGAAAGACAAAATGATACTGGCACAAAAACAGACTTGTTGGCCAATGGAATAGATTAGAGGATTTAGAAACAACCCCAAGCACCTTCGGCCATCTGATCTTTGACAAAGAGGTCAAAAACAAATGCCGGAGGAAAGCCAGACTCTTTAGTAAATGGCACCAGCAAAGCTGGCCATGCACTGCAAAAGATTGCGTCTCGACTAATTCTTACTATGCTCTAAAATAAAATAAAAATGAGTCAAAGTCTCAAATACTGAAATAGGAAAATCTGCTAGAAGATAAACCAGGAAAAACTCTTGAAAACATAGGCACAGATAAGGACTTTTTAAATAGATCCCTATTGTGCAAAGAATAATATCAAAATTCATCAAATGGGATAATATCAAATTCAACATCTTCTGCACAGCAAAGAAAACAATCAATTGGATGAAAATGGGAAAAAATTTGCCATTTACTCCTCAGACAGAAGACTAAAAACTGAATTATATAAAGAACTAAAAAAAAAATTAGACTCCCTCCAAAATAAAATATTCAATCAAAAAGTCCATAGTTGAAATTAATAGACACTTCTTAGAAAAGGAAGCACAAGTGGCCAATAAACTAGTGAGAAAATGCTCCATGTATTTGGCCATTAGTTAAATACAAATCAAAACAACGCTAAGATTTTACCTTTGTCTGGTAAGATTGATGTTATTATGGACTCAAAAATTGATGTTGAGATTGTGGAGAAAAGGAACTCTTTTTTTTAACTTTTATTTTAAAGAGGGTAAAACTAAACATAACAAAACAGAACAAAGCAGATCAGAAGAAAACAGTGTAAGAGACACAGATTTCAAAGCAAGACAACAGAAGATCATCACTGTCTATCATACTGTCTCTTGTTTTCCTCTAAACAGTTGTCCATATCTTCACACACAATGAATTCATACAAAACAAAATAGTATTAAACTGATCAGAATAGTATTAAACTGATCAGAACAGGATGGTGAAGGCATTACAGGCATTATCAGACAATAGGGAAATCAAATTATGGCTGCCATAATGTATCTCATTCTCTTCAAAATAGGTGTCCATACCTTCATGTATGTTGAAATTAAACAAACAAAACAGACTAAAATCACTCTGAACAAAGAATAATAGTATTGCTGGATTTCACAGCATGATGCTACGGAATCAGCACTGGGTACTGTAGTGTCTCTTTTTCTTCAAAGTAGCTGTTCATTTCATCATGCATTGTATAATCAATTCTCATAAACTGTTTAGGAGAAGTTCTACACATGTATGAGTCTCTACATGTATACCTATCCTTTCTGTACTAGAGGGAAAAACAAAACAAAACAAAACAAAAATTCCTAGAAAAATATGAAACAAAAAAGACAAATAAATAACAGTAGCAAAGAGCCCAAAGCACTGACAATATAGGTTTTCAAAACAAGGTGGTAGGAGCATAACTAGCGTTGTTATTTTATATAATGATCTTCAAGAGTTCCTCAGATCACCATACAATAATATGCACAATTGCTCCAATCCTATGAATGTTAACTATTTTGTTCCAAGAACTTATAGATTTTTTTTTTTGAAAAAAAATTTTTTTTTTTATTTGAAAGACAATAAAACAAAAGGGGGCAGTACAGAGCAGATCAGAACAGGACAACATAGGCAACACAGTACTTTACATTAAGTCAACTGGACATCAACAGTAGCTAACACCATATCTCTTACTCTGCTATAGTTGAGCATAGTTTCAAATACAATAATATCAAACATAACACAATAGTATAAAGCC